>PVJH01004087.1:0-131034 GCA_004026705.1 Nesogale talazaci | reverse complement strand
TCCCTCAACTCTTTCTTCTGCTTTACTTGGAAATATGTAGCCCAGGGAGACATCCTTGAAGTCTGCTTGAGCAAACTATGAATTCAAAATAACATAACGTACAAGGCAATATTAGACTCATGGTTGTATCACATGGTTGTATCACAAATTCCCTATTTCTATTATGAGGCGGGATCAACATATCGTTATAACCTTGCTAGCTCTGACTTCTGTTCATTCATGGGTTTCCATTTATGAGAGACTAAATATTTTATTGGCAGGACCCCATTTGCTCAGCACTGAGCAGTGGTGACCTGCAAATATTTCAGGTCTGACTCCTCTGGTCACCATGCCATGCAGCCCTATCAGGGCTGGAATACAGCGTGCAGTGCAGAGGAGTGTATCTCAGGTGCTTGGTGAGGGTGCTGGGAAAAATCCTATTATCTCTGTAAGTTACCAAAACCTCTGGGAAGTACACTCACTTTATTATTTTGATTTTCCAGAAAGACTAACTCCAGCAGTAAGATAATTGAGAGAAGTATTACAGGAGGCAACATCAAAGAAATTGGAGATGTGTTCTTGAGTTCATCCTTTAACGCAAGTTATCTGAATATGTACAAACCACAATTAAAAAAATGGTGTGAAGAGTCTGAGTTTTCATTTAAAACTCTCATGAATGGAAGTTTATCATTTTTTATGAAAATGCTATCCTTATGTACCAGTTTGATGCCTGAGCCCACCATTTATGTGAACACCGGTTCTCGCTCCTTCAGGATGATGGGCTTTCAACAAGTTAGTCACTGTCTCTGAACCTCCAGTTCACCATCTGTGAGATGGAGGGGATGAACCAACCTCCCAGGGCTGCTGTGAAGAATGAAGTTTAGACAGCACGTGTTTGGTGTCTGCTCCAATAAAACTTTATGCCCTTCAGCTTGATTTTAAAAAGTAGTACATAAACCAGCTGAGGGCCTCCTGCAAAATAGCAACCAGATAGACTTCAAGGAAACTCATAACAATTCAAAAGCACTCAACTCTTGAGTCAAGGCAGGACATTTTGAGTCAAGGTAGGACATTTTGCCTTAAAAAATAATTACCATAGGGAATTCAGGATAGATAAACCCCTCAGAGCCAACAAGGAGAGTAGAGATAGCAGGAGGGTTAGGGTAGGGTGGGAGGAGAAAGGGGTAATTGATCCACGGATCAACTCTAAACCCATCCCAGGGGGGCAAATAATGGAAACGTGAGTGAGGGGTGATGGAGAAAGACGTAAGAGATGGGAAAAATAATCTATAACTTATCAAGGGTTTGTGAAGGAGGGAGAGTGGGGAGGGGGGAGAAATGGAGAGCTGATATCAGCGGTTCAAGTGGGAAGAGGATGCTTTGGAAACAATGGTGGTGACATATGTGCAAATGTGCACAAATATATGGATTGTGATAAGAGATGAAAGAGCCCCCAATAAAGTTATTTTTAAAAAACATAATTAAGCTTGATAATTAAAGAATGTGAAAACAGATTAAAGGAAGGAAAATGTTGAGGTTCATATACAATCTGGTTATTTGTCACCACCGTCTTTTCTCTCTCCAGCCCCAAGTGGCCAAATTTCTCCAAACAATTACTTTGTCTCTATTTCCATCTGCAGCTCCTCTTCCACAGCTGGTTCCAATCTGGTTTGTAATCTCATCACTTTATTGAAATATTTCTCGCCATGGTTACCAAAACCCTCCACGTTTCAAAACTCAAGGACGACTTCTGTTTCTGCTCTTCTCCAATGACCTCTCGGCAACTAGGAAAGCTGTGTAGCATTCACGTTCCGGGATGTGCTTCTTCTCTCTCCCTTCCCACAGCACTCTCCAGGTTTCTTGTACCCCCTGCACCCCTATTCTCTGTTTCTTTTGCAAATTCATTTTCATTTTCACTGGCAAAAAGAGGGGCAATCTCACACACTCGTCCTGGGCATTTTCCTAGCTGATTTCACCCATCCTTGTGTTTTTACATAGCCACCTAACGGCAAACAAATCACTAATGTGTTTTCCACTTAGACATCTTTACTAAGATCCAGTCCCACATTTACAACTCTCCACTTCAAATCTCACCTTGAGTACTTCTAAAATCACATCAAATGGAATGATCTTTTTTTTTTTTTGGATAAGTGCAGTTATTATCATACCTATCTTCCCCTTAAAAGCATTTATGTGCCCATGCTCTTAGGGACCCAAATCCCTCAACAGATACAAAGCTTGCACACCATGCCTCCCCAAACGTTCTCCAGCCTAAGCCTAAAGTGGGCTCGCTCCCTTTCCAATCTGCAGTCCAGCCCCAGGAACCTGCATCCAGTTCCTCAAATCATCATCATCTCTCTGACCACAAGGCTTTGGCAAGCACTATCCCCCAGGTTCTCATGTTCTTTCCATGTAACTTTTTGCCTACTAGGCTTTCCATATAGCAAGAAAATGAGCCATTATTATTTACTATCTAGGTCCAATGAACCCTAAGTGGTTTTTCACATTTCCCCCCAGGAATCAAGGGAGAGTAAAATATAACTTTATTAGAGATGTTAACCATGATTCAAATAGTAGATTCAAAATTATATTACATGTTTTTCTGGTTTGAAAATACATATACCTCAAATTGGCAATGTCATTTGGATACAACTTACTGCTGCTCATCATCTGTCATGAGTGAAATTTGAATAGACATTTGTTTGGCAAATACTGATTCCAGGTTTCAAATATATCTTTAGTATGTTCTGGTTTACTTTGTTATTTCTGGTTCCTTAGCTTCTGGATATGCCACTAGAATGTGCTACCTTTGAACATCTTGATGGCTCATCTTTATTCCCTGAAATATTTCTAAGGAAGAATGAAATTCATGAAATAGAAATCCACAAAAAGTAATAGGATTACTCCCCCCCCCCCAAAAAAAAAAGAAGGAGGGAAGAAACTCAAAATCTAAAATGAAATCCATGGCCCTGCCTGTCAAAGTTAAAGGCACCCACTCACTTTGCAAAGATCAGAGTGAATGCTATTTTTTCAAGGAGGCATTTCCAGATCTCCCTGACCAGAACAACTTTCCTATTACACATTTCTATAATGTGTCATGAAGAATTAATCTGGCTCCAAGAGAACTCTGGTTTTTGTCCTGGACTTGAGGATAACCTCTAAATCCTTGCAGCTTCCCAAGTGGTAGAAGTATCTTTGTTATTCTTGGTGGGTCCCTTGGATCACACCTGATTTTTTATGAACCCATTGCATCAGTTCATGCAATCTATGCCAAGATAACTCCATGTGGGGACTAGCCATGCCAGAACGGCCAACCATGTGACTAGAGAGTGATCATTAGAACCACATTTTGTATGCTCAGGTTCCAGAGAAGGGGGAGAGGGAGTTGAAAATGAAACTCAACCATGTAGCTAGTGATTCAACCAATCCCTCCTATGCAATAAAGCCACGGCAAAAATCCTGGACACTGGAGCATGCATGAGCATTGCCATGCTTCAGAGTGGGCAGGCGATGCACCCCAGGGGCCCGAGACTTCATGACTGGAACCTCCTAAAGCATTTACGAAGTGTGTCTTGGAGGGGTTCTGCCTTGTGTATCCTTTTATAAAGCAGAATTGTAGCCCGAAATATTGCACTTTCCTGTGAGTTGGTCTACCAAATTATTGAACACAAGACTAGTCATGGGAGCCCTCGTGTTTGAAGGATGACTGGTCAGCAGGGTGGTCTGGTAGCACCCCAAACTGGGAGCTGGTGTCTGAGGACAGGCAGTCTTGTGAAAGGACAGATGCCCTTAGACTGTGCAGTTTGGCCCAATCTTTGCACATAATATCACTTCCTTTCTTTCACAGAACTCATAACCCACTGCCATTGGGTCCATTCTGACTCAGATCCACCTTCTAGGACAGAGTAGAACTGCCTCTGTGGGTTTCTCAGGCTGTGAGTCTTTATGGAAGAGGAAAATCTCATCTTTCACTCTGGGAGGGGATGGTGAAACTGCTAATATTTTGGTGCAATGTGTAATCTATACTTCAGCGTTGCCTTCTTAACACTGAGCCTATCAATTTGACATTTATCGGTCTGATTAATATAGGCAATCAGTACGCAAATGTTCATTGTTCCATAAAATGGTGAGATGACGGGCACAAGTGCAACCCTTGCTTTGCTTTCCAGTGTATTTGTGGCACCTGGCATTTTGTGTGGCACCAGGATGTTCCTGAGAAAGACCATAGGAAAACAGATCGTAACTCAGTTCTGTTAGGTTCCGGGTTACAAAAGTCAACTATCACGGCCAATTACTGCTTCTTGATTTCCCTCTGTAAGACCGTTAAAAAATGTTCATGTTTGTCCCCAACTGCTCCCAACGGGAGCAAATCCTTGACAAGGGGTGAAGGAAACATTTACTAAATGCCTACAGGGGGGACACACATTTTACACATTTATTGATTGAGTCTTGTAATTCTAAAAATTTTATAAAGTAGATATTAGTATTCTCATTTTCCAGGTTGATGAATAGGGTCCAGAAGATTAAGTAACTTGCCCAAGGTCATGAAGTCAGTAAGTACGAAGAAAAACAGATTCAGATGCAGCACTCGTCTGAGACAAGACTGTGCTCTCGCTATCCCATCCACTCGTGTGCCCACCAGGGAGGTGGGCAGTATTTCTTTTACAGTTATCCAGAATGAGCAATTTCTTAGATGGGAAAAGTGGGTACTGAAGGACCCTGGACATGACTCAATTTTCAATCAATCTTTACATTTTGTTCATCTGTGACTTAAAAAGAAACTCCTGAGACTTATATCAACTCTTGTCTTGAGTGTGGAGTCTTACTTGAAAATGTTAGATCACACACTTTCCCTGAGAGAAAGCCAGAACGTCAGCTCCGGCTTATTCATCAAGGTGGTGGAACACATTTGCAAGGAAGCTTAACTTTGCAAACTTGCGTAGAAAGTTCCCCAACAGGGATTTGCTTTTTACCTGGACCTCAAAAATATATTTCCACCAGCTATTGAAATGATTGTTTCCATAAAATATTGTGACTGAAAGTGAGCCCAGTGTTTTTAAATCTGTCAACTATGTACACATTTATGTACTCGGGTAAGAGGGTCTAATGGCTTCCTCCTCAGAACTTATTTCACCTCATACATTTCTATTAGCGACTCAGGCGCCTTCTTTCAAAATGCGGCCACAAATTCCTGAGACGACATCATTAATAGCCATAAAAAGGTTAGAATGACATTAAATGACTAATAACTGGGTGTAGGAGGGAATTGAGTACAAAGTAAAAGTCACAAATTCAGCTCCCTCATTACAATTTCTACCTGTAGGCAAGGGCGTCCATCACGCTGCCTGATCATTACTGAGGGCCCAGAGAAGTGTTACCCCCTAGCTCTGTTTACAGCCACCACTACATTAGGGGTTGAAACAGGGAGAATGCTTCCAGCATTAGCTGAAACACACACACACACACACACACACACACAAACACGCCCTTTGTTTTCCCCACCCCTCACTGTAACGCAGGAAACAAGGATAACTTGTTAAAGCCCCACAGGTGGCTCCAATCCTCACAGCAATGGCTTCCCTCACTTCCTCCCTGAATAACATACACCAGTGGGCAGGGCACAACGCTGAGGTCCTCCTGGATCTGACACCTCCCCGCAGCCAGCCAGGTCTGAGCAGGTCCGTGGGTGATGCACTGGGAATGTAAAAGTTGATGGTCTGAAACCATTGGTGGGCACTGGGAAAGCCCCCGGGACCTGTGGGTGCTGCTCCTGGATTCCAGCCAGGAAGCCTCTGGGAGCTGCTCTTCTCTGGAAAACACGGCATCTTCACGAGTCTGAATTGATTTAACAGCACAGGATAAAGGGCCCAGGGCTGACAGGGAGGGTGCACGGAGGAAATCTGGGGATGACTTCAGGAAGGGGAACGCATGCATTTTGTAAATTGCTATGGCTAAGAGCTGGCAGTCTGGAGGCTAATATCGACTAACAGTTGTGTAGCCCAAGGTCTGTGGACGTCACTTGGGCTCTTGGGGCCTCAATCTCCTTACTTATCAAAGGAGAGGATGTGGAGGTGCATACTGCTGTGGTGAGGGCTTTCCCAACTCAGCACAGGGCAGTGTTGGGCCGCATGTTGCTGTGAGGCGCCAGTGTTTGGCAGCACAATTGAGAGTAAATGTTGGGCATGAACTAAAATTTCCTGGGAGATAAAAGATCAAAGAAGGAGTGTTGTGGTTCTGGGGAAGGCAGGGTTATTTTAGGGGGACCAGGTTCTTAAACATCTGAGGGGTACCACACGTAGTAAAGCCGGACCGTGCCTTCAAAAAGCTTCAAAGCTCGAGTCCTTGCAAGGACCTCTTTGGTCTGGATGCCTCATCACCGTCACGACTTCATCCCCTGTCCCTCATGCCCCGTGCCCGCTGCCAGCCCACCCCCACTTACTTCCCCTGCTTCACTGCTTTCCAGGGTCTTCTCCTAACATCCTCTTAACTCACAGAGTTTCTGCTGGACACTCTCTGCCTAGATTCCACCACTTCCTTCCTGATTTTGTCTGGATTATTTTTCCCCCATGTACTTTTTGGTTGTTGTCGAGACCATACAGCAGGCCAACAATCTGACAGATTCCGCCTGTGCAGTTCAGTGACGGGGCCGCTGCTCTGCGATATGACTGTGTTCCACTCTCAACCTCCCTTCTCAAAGGGCTCTTAAAAAAGCACGAGGCTCAAGGCAGATGAGTTTTTATTTGTTAAGCTAAACCATTGTTTGGTATTAAGAAGACTTTGAGGCGATGTTCTTGGTTTAAATTTTAAGGATTATGTAAGGGAAATAGTTCTAGGAGTTCATCCAGACTCCATAGCTCCACAAATCACGGTGCATTCCCTCTCCCCCTTTTGATCAGAATTCTTCCATTAATTCTTCCGTCAAAAGGGTCTCATCTTAAGCCCCAAACTGTCACTCTCCTTACCTTGCTTTATCCCATTCCCACTTGATGTTCTACAGGCAGTCCCTAGTGTTTTTAAGTCAAACGCCAGCCAGCCTGACTTTAGTGCAAGAAAGGCTCCCTGATGATGTCATGGGTTGCATGTTGGGCTGCTAACCCAAAGGCCAGCATTTTGAAACCACCAACAGCCCTATGGGAGAATGTTGAGGCTCTCTGCTTCGGTAAAGAGTTACTGGTCCCCAAACCCACCGGGACAGTTCCAATCTAGTCCATAAGATCACGAGGACTCAGAATTGACTTAAAGACAACAAGTCTGGTTTTGGTGTTTTCATGCCAGAAAAAACTTCGCCTTTTCAAAGATTTGAAAATTGCATGTGTAGCAAGTGACCTGAGGAAGAATTTGTTCCAAGTAGGTGTGGGTTCAATCTGGATTGGTTCAATGGGTTAAAAACTCAAGGCAAATTTATATAACATTACAGGGCCCGATCAGTTGTTCAGACATTTGTAAACTGGGACTTAGTAAATTTCATGTCTAGTTTCTATTTCCCCTACAAGATTTTATGCTCCACAAGGTCAGGGGTTTTGTTGATCTGAGCCACTGATATTCCATAAATGTTTGTTGAATGAACAAAGCTTGAACATCAGACTTCAAATACTATCTCACAAAGAAAAACCTCATACCTGCCCTTTGCCCATTTGATGTGGACATATGAAATTACTAACATTTCACAGAATCCATACAATCACTCATCATCACATGGCTAGTGTGTTTTCCCCAAAGAATCTGTGTGGGTCTCAGTAAAAAGTCACCTTTCCTTTAGTTGGACAACTCACTCAGATCTCTTGGAAGCCACTTGCAGGGAATGGCATCCATAATGTCCCGTTTTAGGAAAGGAACCTCAAAGGACCAGGTAGCTTCTCATTGTGTTACACAGAGGGCAGCTGTAAGTCGGAGTTGACTGGGAGGCACCCAACAACAATTCCCATGATAAATACACACTCACAATGTAGTACAATAATCTCAAGGCCAAGTGCAGCTCACGATCCCTGGTAAGGATTGGCCAACATATTGTGAGCCTGCCCCCCCGCCCCAATCCCCACCCATGCTTCAACCAACTTCAGAGAGGAAACTTCTTTTCAAGTCTGATGAACTCCCAAAGGATATATAGCTTAGATATATAGCTTGATTGTGCATTTACTTTGATAGCAAGGTGCTTCACACTAATAAAGCTGAGCATTAAAAGATTGCCAGTGATGGCCCAGGTGACAAAGGACACCCACGCCATGAGAAAGGAATATCCGGAAATTGGGCGCAGGGCTGCACAGCATTTGTCGTCTTTGTTGGCCTTGACTGATTTTAGGTGAGTCCCTGACCACAGGCGAGCTTGCCTGGTGCCAGGCTCAGGCAACAGATTTTTATCTCTATGGCTACAGGTCACATTATCTCATGAATGAACTGCTATTTAGGTCAGCTAAAATTCTCTGCCTAATTGAATGTGCTTTTTATCCCTGGTGTTCATGCTCTATATATCAAGATTTTAAATAATCATTATGGGATGAGGGAAAGAGAAAAGGAAATATTGGTCTCAGTTCAGAGGAGAAGGGACAGTGACAGTTCACTTAGTTTAAATTTGGAACAGGTAAAAATATCTAAATAATTTTACATTCTGTCCACTATCAGTTACTATTTTGTTCTTATCTACTCCTACTACAGGGTTACACATTTTGCAATCTAACTTTATTTTGAAGCTGAGGTACTCGACAAAGTGAGAGGAAAACAAAACTGATTTTTTTTTTTTGGGCCCACTGAAAATAGTGAATTAGTCTCAATGCTGTGTGTGGTCGAGGGGAAATAAGATCCAAAAGTCAGCAAAAGAGTCAAGCTTGATGAATTGATTCTTAAAAACCTAGCCAGGACCCAAGAACTGGGTCCAACCATCTGCTAATGAAAACCAGTGATCCCAGTTAGTGGTGCTCTGAAGCTTCAAGCTGATCCAATGATAATAATATTTTCTGGAAAAGCCATGAAAATTAAACTCCAGAAGGGGGCAGTCAAGTTTCTCTCAAGCAGGTCCTAGAAATATTGTCTGATAAGAGACAGCCATTGGTGATTCTACTGCATAATCAATAAGCCAACCACTACCCTAGACAACACTGAATTCTTCAGTACAAAAAAGCCCTTCATGGAACGGACTGACACAGTGGCTGCCACAACGGGCTCAAACACGGTAACTGGGAGGACGGTCTAGAACCGGGCAGTAATTTGCTCTGTCGTAAAGAAGTTCATATTAATTGGAGCCAACTCACCAGCAGTGTCTTGGGGTGGGTGAAACAGCTGCCATATTTGTGTAGAATTTTGGCGGAAATCTAAATATCCATATTTTAAATATCAAGAATTAGACCTTTTTGATTTGAGGCCTTACACTAAAATGTGGCCCTAAATCACTGTGAAATGTAGAAATAAGACTACGATGCCCTGATGTTTGGATGGATAGGATTCCACCTTGACTTCACTACTCGCTCTTGCAGGCTTCTGTACAGAGACTTCAGGGTTGGGGTAGGTGCTTGACCATCTCAAGTTAGAAGCTCTCATTTGACAACTTCAAATCACCTCACCTATTTGTCACTTACAAGGCAGGCTCCCCAGCCTCTTAAGTGCAGCCTATTTCTAAAGTGTCTATCTCAAAGTAGGAGAGAGAATGTCTACATCAAAGAATGCCTCTCTAATTGTGCCAGTGGCCAAGAGTAAAGGCACCGGCTCCGGGGCTGTGGCATGCCGGGAACAGTTGCAAATTAGGGAAACGATGATATCGAACTTTTCCCCTGTCACCAAATGCACTCACCCTCTAATGACGGATGGTGCTGCCGGAATCAGCACCATGAGCACCCAACTGTCCAGGCAGCGCAACAAGGTCTTTTGAACCACGAAGACAGCATGTGTTTGTGTCACAGGCTCAGGGGGCCTTGGCCTCTCCTGGGAGGGAGTTTTGACTGAGGTTCCCTTCGCACCTCTCAGGTGAATCCGATTACAAAATGTATCCCTGGTGGCCTCAGCCTTTAGAGGAGAGTAAAACCATCACTGGTCCCTTGAGATGACAAGGCTGCTGGTCTAGGGCAGGGGTCAGCAAACTCTTGAAACCAAAGAGCCAATCCTGTCCCTCTCGACAACTTTAAAATTGCTCAAGAACTTTAAATATGATTTTCCAAACAAATGAAGTCACCGTGATCTGAAATAATAACCTTCACATGTTTTCAATGTTACTTCAGAGCTGCACTTTCCCACTGAAAGAGCTGCATATGGCTTGCAAGCTGCAGTTCGCCGACCCCTGGTCTAGGAGGAGACCAACTGGACTCTGGCTCTCCTCAAAGACTGCTCTCTTTGTTCACGGGCAGCCAACCACACCACACAAGAATTTCACTACATCTTTCTTCCTCTTCCATTCTGAGCAAGAGACTCTAATTTCAAAGATGAGCATTTCCGATAAGCTTTTTAAAGAGAAAGAACTGTGGCCAATTCAACTGTTTCTGAGCATCTGCTCTCGTGTCAAGAGCAGGCTTCGGAAGGCTGAAACTTGTACTGGATCTGATAAATTCAAGTAAGTTCAATGAAAGCACTTCTGTGCCTTCTCCCAGGTCCAGTGTCTGAAGGTGGACGCCTGGTACAATGGCGAGAGTTCAGATATTCAATCCCACTGGGCTAGAGTCCTTAAAGAGTTAGTTATTTTCATGAAAGTATTACTTGTCTAATGCTTGAGTACAAACTTCTGGTAGCTGGTGGCTGACAGGACTCCCAGCCCTTTCTTCTCTGTCCAGCTGACTGTTGTCTCAGAGGCTGCCATTACCACGTACTCTCTGCCCTTGCACAAATCTCCTCTTTGGTCCCCAGGCCTTCTCTTCAAGATTTCAGAGCCCGGCTGCAGAGAAATCAAGCTGAGATACGACTTCAGTATCTCACTCAAGTTTTCATTCAAACAGCCTTAGCAAGGGATCTCTGCTGTTAGGTAAACAGAAAAATCCACCCCCCTCCCACCACAGGAAATAAAGGGTCCTTATTCCCCCTACACATGATACGTAAGTGTTCTTCATTTGTTAGGCAATGTTCTAAAATGAACACCTCTAAAATCTTAGGAGGTAAGTCGCATCATTAAACCTCTTGCAAACATGAGAAATCTCATGCTTCTGTGAACATTGGGTTCAAACCCTCAGACATGGAAGGAGACAGCATGTCTTATGTTATTTGACTCATTGAGGCCACAGCCATATGAGGAAGCCACATTCAGCCATAGGGAAAGTGGCCTTCTAGTGGGAGTTCTGTTTAACAAATAAGGGGCACTGAGCGGCTAACCCCTTGGTCAACAATTTGAACCCACCAGCTGCTGCTCCACAGGAGCAAGAGGTGGTTGACTACTCCTGCACAGAGTGCCAGTCTCAAAAACATGCACCAGGGCAGTTCTACCTTGGCTCCCCCGGTCCTTTTGAGTCGGAATTGACTCTGTGGCAATGACTTTATGGTTTGTGATTTATGGTTTAACTGGCACACATACAAAATAGGGGCAGTAATACTTCACCCAATTTGCCTGTGTGGGTTATTAAAAAATAAAACTTTGTCATTTAATACAACACATTAAAAATGCTTAAAAAGCCATTGGAAGTGATGTGGAAAGCAAATATAACTCACTAAAATGGGTTCTTTAAAACTTTTCATAACAGAAATATATGTAAGAGCAGTTAGTGCAGCATACATTAGACCTACGGGGCACTTTGCAGACAGTACTTAAAGCATAATTATACAGCTAAGGACAGGCTGAACTTTCTAGTGTTGTGCAGTTCTTAAAACCTAACTCCTTCTGTAGCCACTTCAGAAGAGGTGACCACATTAACATCAGGTTTATAGCTGTGATTTCTTCCTATAATATGGTCCCAGTTGAAAAAAAAATGGTCCCAGTTGATAGGGGTTCAAGAACCGTAGATATTCAGTATAAGCCATGCTGAATATCAGCTGAGGTATCTATTTTTACTAATAAACTGCATTTAAAATGTGCTGAAAAACTTGGCTTATACACGAGTATATATATATATATGTTATTTTCATTTTGCTTAGCTCCTTTTTATAATTTGAGGGCATTCTAAAAACCCAAATACCCCCTTCCCATGCAATAAATAAATAAATACACACGCACATATATATATATCAAATTGAACATGTCTTGCCAACGATGAAAATAATTTTTTGTGGAGAACTGCTCGTGAATGTCAGAATCCTGCTGGCTGCAATATTTCCAAATGCATCTTTCTGATCGCATGGGTTAAAGGAATGCTGGGGCTTGAGACACAGGCTCTTGAAACAAAGGCATTTTATGGCTCCTTATTCTCGAAGTCATTCATCTGACAACCACCATGCTTAAAAGCCAGCATCAAGTACTCCATCCAGAGGATAAAAAGAGAGAGAACAACATGTCAATGTCATTGAGTGTATAATTAGTGTTTGTATCCATAAAGGCCAAGAATTCTCTTTGGATTAACACTTATTTAGATGAAATATTCCCCCAGCAGGAAATGGTTGGGGCTTCTTTGTAAGAATTCCATAGTGGGTGGAATCATGCCACTAACATGTTATGTGGCTTATCATGCCACCAAGTTGTTCCGCACCCCCTTCCCCCTCTCCCCTCACCCCACCCTCTCTATAGATTAACATTTAGCAAAATGAACATTTCCTCCAGGTAACTACCAGGCTGAATAGCAAGGCATCACAAACACGACTGTTCCCTTTGGCCTAGGACTTTACTCACCGAGGGAGAGAGAGGGCGCTGAGCTTTGGGACAAACTATCCTTCATTTCCTTCTCCGCACAACGCAGCGCCACTTGCTCCACATCCTGCCACAGGCCTGTGCTTATGCTCAGAGCCTAAGCCAAATGTCATTTGACCCCCACGGGTTGGTGAGTTGCCTTGGCACTGCGGAAAGTCGGGGCTGGGACCCCCTCGTTCTTTCAGGGGCTGTGTGTGAGATTGATTTTTCATCAGGGCAGTCTGTTTCCCTGTCACACAGATGGCACCAGAGCATATTGGCAGGGCTGCTCACTAATCCTCCTCACACAGCCTCCCCCAGGCAAAGTGATTCAAAATTCATTGGAGAGCAGGTGGCTGGATCCCTCCATCAGCTGTGGTCCTTCCCTCCTCACCCCCCACTTCCCACCGCACCCCCCACTGGCGCATGCACTGCAGCACTCCACAAGGAGCTTGGGTGTTCACAGCCACGTGTCCACCTAGAGACCCCATCAATATAAAATGCCCCAGCACTAGACGCCATTTAAGTGTTCCGTGTTATTTCAAAGACATATGCTCTTCCAGATCTGGCCCCCGCCCTGACTGGCATTGTCTGGTTCACAGTACTTCTAGCCCTAGAGCCTGGGCTTGGCGTCACATGTCAGCATGCCTTTTGTCACATTTTATTCTGATCCTCAAGGGTATAATTCTGATGGTCCTCCTGATGCAAGCCTTTCCTGCACACAGGTTCCTCAAAGGTCCAGCTACTTCTGCCCCTCTACTGGCAAGTGTGCACTGAGCTCCTTCCAATGTTTTGCTGAGCTGAGTGCGCTCCCTGGGAGTGATTGCACACATTTCTCTTGCTCTTACACAGATGACTGTGTAAGCTTAATAATAACTCACTATTACCGTATCGATTGCAATCTAGGGAGCACACTATTAGCCCTCTCTTCCTGGCTCTGCATTTTAGAAGAGGCTGAAGTTGCTTATGAAACCATCTAACAGTTCCTATCCTGCAGGGACAACCAAGTCCCATGGGCAGAATAACCCTAAAGGCGTTCTCCTACGTGCAGAATAATCTGTACGACTGCAACATTCATTCCACATGGGTTTATGAGATTGTGGAGTGCAGCCTGCCACAAGGCACATATACTTGTACCTAGGACAGAAATCTCCAACTTCCTTCCGAGACGTTTATCTCTATGGAAGCTCACTCGGTACTCTATTTTCCATGGACACGCATGCTCAACCAATTCTACTTAAAGCACACAAAAACTCTTTCTAAATGCATTTCTTGGCATTAGGCCGCCATCGTCCCCAGATCATAGTCTTCTGCGTGGCTCCCATGGCCGCTTTTGAAGCTTTGCTTTCAAATACGAAAGCCAATTTGAGCACTGCTGGTAGTGGGTCCTGTAGATGGGATGTAAATAATACAGCAGTAGAAACGTAAAAGAAACCTTGAGAAATGACTAGACAGGGAATACTCCAGATGGGGAGAAGTGGGGGGAGGGGGGGAACAAAGTTTCCCATGTTAAGAGCTTTCAAGATGGTGGCTAGCATTTACAGTCGGTTTACTGAAATGGCCATGCTTTCTAAGTGCTGTTATCTGGATCTCTATTAGCACTTTTTGATAGGATTATATTTTTCCAGTTGACTGCTTTCCTTTCTCAATCCAGACACTTGGTAGAAGTGGAAATTTGATCTATTTATAAAGTGCTCCGAATCTGATGAAACTATAATACTCAATGTTGTAGAATAATAAGAGGTGTTAACTTGGCCTTTTAATGACAGTCTATAAATTCTACAAATGGATGTTTTACATAATGTGTTGTGAGCGAATGCTTGTGTAGCCGACTTTCCCTTCTATTCCCTGTACACGCATAAAGTACAAAGGGAGAAATAAGGATGAAATAGAAGCTAACACTTTTCCCATCAGCACTTTTTTTTTTCCCTCCAGTTTTTCTAGACAACTGAAATGTTGCAAAACAGATCATAGAAACACAGGGGAAATAAGTTATGACCATTATGGTAATGGCCATACTTAATTTTCATAATCTATATTAGCTTGCAGGTTTATATAACTCATGGAGTATAACACAACATGGAACGCATTGTCTTTCTGGCCTAGTCTTCGTTTGACCTTGACAGTTCACCCCAGTCAGACTCCTGAGTGCCAGCCCACAGACCATTGGTCCCCTGTAGCATTCCCTCCAGTTCACTATGAAATGAGGACATGATAATAGATTTTTCATAAATTGAAATTATGCTGAAAGTCAATGACTGGTGTTTACAAATGTCTTTCCTGGTCAAACATGAAGCTTAGGCCGTTACCCGTGTCTCTCCAAGTGTCAGAATCCTGGCTCTGCACTCATCCTTCTCTCCATGAAGATGCCAACGTAACTCTGGAATGAGGAGAGGGTGAACCAGGAAAGCATTCGTGAAGGAAAGGAAGATTTAATAGAATAGAATGACTGTTGCTATTGGACGGCTTCAAGAGGGTTTTTGACTGGTAGCAGCATAATGGCGGGGGGGGGGGGGGGGGGACTGTGTCATAGGTTTTCTAGGTTGTCAATTTGAAAGGAGCGAATGGCCCCATCTTTATAACTCTGAGGTGCTGCATGGCTTGAGACTGTTTACTCTGAGCTCAGCCTAGGGGTGCTTAACCATTGTGCCCCCAGAGTTTCTCGTCTTTGAATATTGCTGTGCACCAGCAAGTCTGTCCCAACTCATGCCAGTGCGTTATGACAAGGTAGAGCTGCTATCTCCGAGGCCGCTCCAACTTAATTCCCAGGATATTAGCATGTAGCTGATTTTTAGTTGTTGTGTTCCTGGGTCGATCGTGACTCATAGTATCTTCCGTAGGCTAGAGCAGCGCGGACCAGGTTTCCCATGCGCTCATCTAGACCAGAGCAGATTACCAGGTCGTTCTCCCGTGGATTCAAACCACTGGTCTCCTCAGTTAGCAGTGCAGCATTTCCCTATTAGTGCCTGTGGTACTTATGAGTATTTCCTATGGGTCCGACTTGTTTTATGAACATGAGCTCATTCACTCTTTATAACCATTGCGAAAGTATTGGCCCCATAAAGGCAGTAGGAAGCAAGGAAGGAGTCGGGGTGGCATTGGCTGGTAAGTGTTGAAATGCTACCCCCCAAAGTCAAGGATTCAAATGCAAGAGCCACTCCTCAGGAGAATGTCCAAGTCATCGTTCTCACAGAGGTTTACCATCTCGGGAGCCCTTCCTCGGGTCACTGTGAGTCAGAATCCACTCAGTAGGGATGAGTTCATTTGTTTGTTCGTTATGAAAGATATTAGAAACTAAAACAAAAAATTCACTGCCGTTTGAGTTTGTTCCAACTCACAGAAACCCTAGGGGACAGGGCAGAACTATCCCTGTGAGTTTCTGAGACTGTCACTTTTTACCAGAGCAGAAAGCCTCATCTTTCTCCCATTATACATCAAAATTAATTGTGGTTAGGTCTGGATGCTATGAAATAAAGTACTTATTCTCTTTTATTTTCCAAATGATCTGAGTGTGGTTCTATTACTTCCAAGAATGTAATGAATCAAAACTATAAACAATATTGTTAAGAGTAGATTCATGATGACCTAATGAAGAGAGAAATGAAGGTCTATCTAGGTAAGACAGGTTGGATGAGTAGTCTGGAGGAGAAAACAGTGGGACTGATGGTTCTGGGGGAACACAGGAGATGGGGAGGCGTGGGAAAGGAGGTGGTGTTGACCAATCCAGGGATAAGGGAACAACAAGTGATCCAAGATCAGTAGCAGGATAGGTAAAACAGGCCTGATAGGGATTGATCAGGAGTAATGTAACAGAGAGAAATTTCTGAAATTCAAATGGGGAATGTGCATGATAGTCGGATAAGAGGAAAGTAGAAGGAACTAGAGGAGGGAACTGGGAAGCAAAGGGCATCTACGGAGGTCTAAATACAAGCATAAACACAGATGAATATATTTATATATGATGATGTGGAAATAGATCTATGTGCATATACTGATAGGGTTAGCATTAAGGCACCAGGTGGACATTGGACCTCCACTCAAGTACTTTTTCAATGCAAGAACACTTTGTTCTATTAAATTGTCATTCCTTGATGCAACACAATCACTGAAGACAAATGTGTGCATCAGCAAATGTGGTGACGAAAGCTGATGGTGCCCAGCTATCAAAACATATAGTTTCTGGGGTCTTAAAGGCTTGAAGATAAACAAGCAGATAAACCATCTAGCAGAGAAGCAACAAAATCCACATGGAAGAAAGCACACCAGTTTGGGTGACCACGAGACATTGAAAGGTCAGGTACCAAGCATCAAAGAACTAAAAATGGTATCATTGTAAATGAGAGGGTGTGCAGATTGGGGACCCAAAGTCCCCAAGGAGATGTGACATCCCCTTACAGAAGGATCATGGGGAGGAGACAAGCCAGTCAGGGTACAGTGTAGTAATGATGAAATATGCAACTTTCCTGTCATTCTTAAATGCTTCCTCCATCATGATTTGAATTCTATCTTACAAATCTGGTTAGATCAGAGGATGTAGACTGGTACAGATAGGAACCAGAAACATGGGGGATCCAAGACAAAGGATCCCTTTAGGACCAGTGGTGAGAGGGGCGATACCGGGAGGGTGGAAGGAAGGTGGAATAGAAATGGGGAACCGATTAAAATGATCTACATATAACCTTCATCCTGGGGTATGGACAACAGGGAAGTGGGCAAGGGGAGACATCGGACAGTGTGCAATATGATCAAATAATAATAATTTATAAATTATCAAGGGCCCATGAGGGAGGGGGAGCAGGAAAGGAGTGGAAAAAGGAGAAGCTAATACCAAGGACTTAAGTAGAAAGAAAAGGTTTTGAAAAGAATGATGGCAACAAATGTACTAATGTGCTTTGCATACAATGAATGTATATATGGATTGTGATAAGAGTTGTATGAGCCCCCAATAAGACGATTTTTAAAAAAGAGAGAGAGAAATGAAAGCACATGTCCAGTAATGATCAAATAAATGGATGTAGTTGTTTTTTTTTTATGTACTTCTTGGAACATTAGTGATAAATTTGCTGATGCAAAAATAAAGCAAAATCCCTAACGAAAAAAATGTGCAGGATTAAAATTATTTTGTAACCTAAAAAAATTAGAAAGGAGAAAAATGAAATGGCACTGACATATTTTCTCATAGTACATCCAGGAGAAGTAACTAGCATTTATTTTAGGATATATTTGAAGGCATTTTATTTCCTTAGGTAAGCTTCTTGGGTGAAAGCAGGGGCCAATGACAATGTGAAGGAGAGGACTCAGACACTAGACAATCCTGAAAGAGATCAGAGGACCCATCTACTGAACTGAAAAGAGGGTCTGCTGAGTGAAAACTAATTAACAGCTGATCCAAGGAACAAAAGAGGGCTGTTGTGTGACATTTTATATGGAAAGTTATTGTAATAAAAAAAGTCACATAATTACAGTGTTCGTGATGATTTAAAGGCACAGCTGAATCAGATTCTTCTTAAGGACTTCTCCGCCTTCTGAGAATAAAGACTAGTAACTTTGTTATGACCTTGGTTGTCTACTATATAAAAGTCTGTTTTTTTTTGTTTTCTTGCTAATTAAAAGAAGGAAACCAATAATACATGTCTATAGATTATGACTCACGCTCTCATTGGGAAGATGTTTAAATCGGCTAAGGCAGAGTATCATTTTAATGATGAGAGTGAACACTCAAGAATTTACTCAAGACTGGCCTTGCGACAGACATTAAGGAAAGAATGATGCATTTTGACATGAGAAGACCTGCTCTCTGTGACTTACTAGCTGCAGAGTGTGAATCCCCTTCATCTTCCTCATCTCTAATTCCCTCCTAGGAGCTGTCGTTTGTCTCCATCAAGTGGATTCTGACTCACTATCAGCTGATGTGAACAACCAGCCCATGCGGTTTTCAAGACTCTGAGACCTTTCGGAAGCAGATGGCCAGATGGGTTTTTCGTCTGGGTGGGTTCAAACAGCCCCTCGTTGGCTAGTGAGTCAAGCACTCAATGGTAAGCACTACCAAGAGACTCTTAGGTGCCAGTGTAATAACTAGGTCGTCTATTTCACTATCTAATGTTGCTTGGATCAAATATGTAAAAGACTTTGCTTGGTACAAGATAACATCCTATATTGTAAGTAGCAGGGAAAGTTATAAAGATTCAGAGAAGGGACAACAAAAATGCAAGACCCTTAAATGATACAAAGTTAAGTTATAGGTTATGTATCTGCAGTTAACATCTCATTGTTAAGTATGACACGACTTGGTTCTAAATGGTGATTATGTCAGTACATTCTGGTCTGGTGATTTCTTTGTTGCTGTTGTTGTTGTTTTTGTTGTTGTTTTGTTTTGAGGGCATCACTGCCCTCTGGTGGTGGAGGAGGAGGAGGAGGAGCAGGAGTAGGAGGCCCAGCCTTTGCTCATGTGGAGCTGCTGCTGGAATTGAACCTCCATCCCAGTGGGCCGCAGTCCCGCACACAATCACTACGCCACCGGGGCTCAGCCCCTGGTGATTTCTAAGATCCAACAATCCAGAGTTTGGTGATAGGTGTGAGTAACTTCAGTCTTAGTTATCTGGATCAAACACAACAAGAATGGCCAGATAGAGTACCTTTGGTTACCCAAGACTGTCTGATTCCTAGATTGAGTAATGGGCTATCTAAACTAAATTTTGTAATCTTTGACAAAAATAATAGCTCCTGATGGTCATGAAATCTTCTTAAATTTGACCTAAATGGTCTGCAAACCAAGTTTCATAGCCTTGGAAATAACACATCACATATATATTTCCACAACACATGAGAACAAAAATGTGAGCACACCGGAAAGTAGGAAAGGACATTAAATAGTCAGGTTAATCATGTCTGTAATAGTAGGCAACATGAAGGCTATTTATGTGAAGCTCAAATGTATTACCCTTAGCACAGCCTTCCATAACAAACTCCATTCCCCAATGAAATCAAATCCCTTGTCTATGCATTTTAAACCAGCTTGTAATTAGAAATATGTGCGATTACTAGATTAATGCCCGTTTCCTTCTCAAGTGTAAACTTTATGAAGGCAGCTGCCACATCAATTCTAATACTCTAGCATATAATGTGGTCCTGTTACTTAGGAGGTGTTCAGTATAGACTGAATGAGTAAATTGAATGCAATATATGGTTTGGGAGACACGGTATGTAAGTACTGCTACATTAGGTGTCACTTTTTTATTTAAGCCAGGTGAGGTAGACAGACAAACTCTAAAGAATATAGACTAGATGTAGGAAAGTACATTTTCCCCATAGATAATGTAAAAATGGGTTGAAGAAAGTGTGCTACATAGTTTCAGCTGTTTTCTGCATTTAAAAATGAAATGCATTCAAAATATGTTTTAAGATAGCATTCGCATCACTTGTGACTCCTTTTGAGGCCCATGCAAGTTTTCTAAGAAGATTAGGCTTGCCAAGGTTAGAGTTCCAAGAAACATTAGAAACCAAAGAGTATAGTCATCTTGCTCTGAACACTGACCTCTCATGTTTAAGAACTGTCCCCAGGCTTTAAAGAAAACATGTTGGGTCATACAAGTCCTCATTTGACTTTCACTTGTTTAAATCTGGGTACCAGATGCCCTGGAAAATAAATGAGGTTCTTCCAGAGTTTGCAGATTTATAATGCTATCTTTTTCTCCCCCCAATCAAATTGATGCTTTTTGAAGGAGAAGAAGCGATGAAAGACAGGAAGGAAGTTAGTGAGGGGCATGACATGTTTACTGCTTTGATTAGTAAAGGGTATGGTGAGAGACACGTGAGCAAGAAGAGACCCATTAGAGTGCAGCGCTCTAAGTGGTACAGGGAAGGGAAATCACTGGGCAGATGGAGATGAGCCATGTTCTACCAGATGTCTCAGAAAGAATTATCAGGCCAAGCTGGGTGGAAGAGATTGGGGTTAGAAATGAAGCAGGGTATCATTCAACAGTTCGGGAGGTCAAGTAGTGGTTGTGGAATGGAGAAAGGGGAGGACTGATGAAACAGGGTTGAGATAGAACCTATGGAATAGAGTTTCCATCTCAAAACAGCGAGGGAAAGAAAGACAGAATCGTAGTGTATACAGAACACTGCATACAGCTGTGAGCTAATGAGAACTGGTCACCACACAGGCAGATGTAACTGACATAGTCCAGCAAAATCAATTGGAACCACCAGGCAGAATACACATAACCCCTGCCCCCCCCCCCCAATTTAATAACACACACTTTTTCTTCTTCCTCTGAGCAGGGTCTTACTTCTCATGCATATCCCAGGCATATCAGAAGTCCAAGACCAACACAAGACCCAAGCCATGTGGTTTAATGATTTTTAAATGCTGTGTTTTCTTTTATCATTCAAAACAGATCAACACAAGCAGGATGCTTTTTAAGCCCATCACGCTGGATTTCTCTCTGAAAACTGCAGGGACAAAGAGTTCAGCTCACAAACCGTGTTGTGTTCTGCGAGCCCCATTCTCTGTGGTTCATTAACTCCTTCCATTGCCATCGGATTCCTGGCCTTCGCAGGAAGCCAGTTTGTCGGGGAACCAGAGGGGAGTCAAGAATGCTGCAGCAGCTCAGCTGGGCCACAGATCCTGGTGAAATGATTCAAGCATGGCCTGCATCCGCTGGCCTATGGACACCCAACGTGCCTCGGGTGCCCTATGTGACCTGCCAGTGCCTATTACACCTCTGGGAAAGCCCACAGGCAAAAGAGGTCCAAAAGGACATCGTCAATCGTCCTTTCTGGCCACTTGTCTCCCCTCTCCCCGCCCCCCCCCCTAGGTTCTCTTTATGCATGTCTGCCTCCTCCCACCCATGACACAGGACACATGGTAACAAGCTTAGAGGTAGAACTTTCCTCACCTCAGCCATCAGTCTGCATATACTATCTTTCCAAAGAAAAAGATGGCAGGCAATCTATTGCATCTCCAGGGAGCCTTCCCATTCCAAATTCTATCGAGTTTACCTGTGAACCAGACCTCAGACACTGGTTCTAAGGGTTGGTGGTTCAAGGGTACCCGCAAGGTCCCTCTGGGAAAAAACAGGTGGTGATGGACTTCTGGGAAATCAGCCACTGAAGACCACTGGGAACACAGCTCTGCTCTCAGACAAACATGTGGTCACCAGGTGTCCGTGTTAACGTGCTGGAGACCAGCGATGGGAGCCCCACGGAGGAGGAATACAGAAACAGAGTGATGCAAGTTCTGAAGGAAAAGCAGTAAGAGATCACCAATGGACAAGAAAGAAGCGAACCAAGTTAAGGGAATGAAAAGTCCTGAGGGGAGAAAATAAAGCCATAAAGAAGGCAGCTAATTGAGTGATTCAGGTTAGAGAAACCCAGGTGCTGGCTCACAGGGCCTGTTAGGCCTCCACTTTTAACTTCTCCCGTCCCCCCCATCTATTTCCACCCCAAAATCATTAGACACACATGGGACAGCTATATGACACAATCCTGTTGCCGAGAGAACAGCCGGGCAGCAGAGATGGAAGGCAGCACACTTGGAAGACCGTGTGCTCTCCCAGTAATCTTGGTATTGCGAACAGCCAAGTGGATGGGCTGTTCCAACCAGGCCTCACAACAGCTGGCTGCAACACTCGCAGGAACTGGGAGTGATAAAAGCGCACGCAGAGACATAGTACACACACACAAATCTATCTGGAGGCACACAAACAAGTGCAGCGATCAAAAACATTGGGAAGGCTGAAGTTTGATCCCCACCCCCCGCATGGGAAAAGTAAAGCCCTTACCAAAAAAAAAAAAAAGAAGAACAGTTTGTTCAAGGTTACATAAGAACATGCAGAAAACAAGAAGTCACTTCCTTCTTGCCAATTTTTCGTGGTAATAGGTTACACCCAGGATCCGTCTCCATTTTGTAGATATTTTGCAGCTCCTCTCGCTTCAAGGCAGCATGCCGTGACAAAGACAGGGCTGTAAAATCCGTAATTCCTGTTTTCCTGACAATTTCAACGATGTGGCACTCCCTGTCATTCAATCAAATTACTTTTTCTGTACTCAGAACATTCACATGCAACCCCTTGCTGTATGTGTGCGTTTTGGAGTCATTAAGCCACTAATTTATATACACCTATAGTACTAATTACAGCCAATGAATAAGAACCAGATTGGCTGCAGCAAAAAATGACAGTGCTCTGTACGCTATCAAGTTAAAAAGTTTGGATTGCCCTTCAAGAAGAGAGGGGAAGGCGGTGTTCTTAAATCGTAGCTTAGATGTTTTATGGATGTATGTTGTCACAGCTCAGTAGATTTAACAAGCCTAAGACTGCTGTCAAATGAGGGCAATCTCACTCTCTCCAGATGTCAATATGCCCTACCTGGGGGTAGAGATGGAGATAACACAGAAAACAAGGGCAGGGTCATTTAAATCTTCACTGTAACAAGGGACCCTGGTGTCATTGTAGTAGATTACATCTTGGACTGCAAAGTGCATGAGCAGCAGTTCTAAACCAACAGCCGCTCTGTGTGAGGAAGATGAGGCTATCTACTGACACAATGAATCACAGTCTCCCAACCCCTAGGGGCAGTTGCATTCTGTCCCGTTGGTCAGGAGTTGGAATCCGTCAACAGCAGTGAGTTTGGTTTGGGGGTCCATCACACATAACCACCCCATACAAAGGAAATCAGAATATTCTACACTCAGAAATCCCCCAACCTCATGAGAATGGTAGGTATCTTGGGCTAAGTCGTTTGCAAAGTCAGCAGTTTGAAACTACCAACCAGCGACCAGGGAGCTGGAGCAGGCTTGCTACTCCTGCAGAGTGTTACAGCCTCAGGGGCAGGTCAAGCCTAACCTGACAGGGTCACTGTGAGTCAGAACTGATTCCGTGGTGGTGAGTTGGAGTGGGGAGGAGGGGGTTGTTTTTATTTTCATTTTTTGCTCCCTCGCCCGATTTATACAGGACATGCCATATGGAAACAGCTAAAAATGCACATCCCTTTTGATTGCCAATGTGAAAATAAAAAGAGGAAATGGCCCCAATGCAAAGTAAAACTGTCAATTTTCTACTGTCGGCAGTGTTGATAACCTGGAGCTACCGACCTCCACTCTTTCCTTTGCCAGTGTTGTAGAGATTAATATCCTTCACAGTAAAAAAAAGAAAAAGAAAAAAAATGCCTCCACCGTTAAAACTATACCTCTTTGACATTTTCAAGTGACTGGGAAAAGCACCGCCGTTACACGCAGGGTACTGCCAACTGGAATAGAGCCCTGGGGGAATGGGGCAGGGATCTGAACAAGGTATGGTGGGAAGGAACAATTCTGACATGTGAATATATGGTTTCAGGGGCTTGTTTAAGTTGTAAATGACTGAGTATTAAATTGATAGTAAGTTCAATTCTCCATGATCTTGAAAACTAGGATCTGGGAAACACACACACACACACACACACACACACACACACAATTAAGACTTTTTGCAGTATTTCACCCTAGAAATACATGTCACAGAAAGGCACGTGGATCAGACACTAAAAGTCAGGCAATAGAGAGTGAAATGAAAACTTCTGTAGTCCAGGGGAAAGAAAAAAAAAAATAACCAGAAATCAGGGTTCAATAGAAACAATGAGGTCTGACTTAAGGACAAAATGACTGAATAATAAGACCTCCTTTGGAATTCAAATCTTCCAAAAACAATTTTCCCCCCCATTTCTAAAAGAAACCCAAATCTATCCTAGCTTATGGCCCAGTAAGAGAGTAATTTTATGCCTCTGGGGCTTCTCTCAGACCCCAAATGATGGGGGAAGTTTAAAAACAATACCTCGGCAAGGGTCGCCACAGAATAGTGCTGCCACAAGGGCTCCACCCAAGTGCACTGCACACGTAGTGTCTGGAAATGGCTCTCTTACACACTCATAAGGTGTCAGGGCTCTTCCAGTCCTGAGGTGGTAAATTAAAGATATCTGTTAAATCTGTTTCAGGCACTGTGTACGAAGCTTCTGCCTTCTTTCTTTCCTTCCTGTTCTTTCTGGCTCCGGGAACCCCTCCCCCCTCATAAAACACCATAGCTCATCTTTCCTAACGAAGGTGTCATGGAGTTCGCTTTGGACAGCACTCATCTCAACACTGAACTCATGTGCTGGCAGGGGGCACAGAGTGACCCGCTGCCCCTGCAATCCGGTGGAGAAGTCCATATGAGGTTTTGCATGTCTCAGCACAGAAGCTCCATTGTAAGCAGCATGGGGTCCATGGAAAATGCTTGAAATTTAAAGGTTTTATTTCCCCCCTCTTTTTCTGTGAAGGAAAATAACATTTCCCTCCAACGACTGTTGATGCATACATTGGAAGAACTTAGAGAAGCACAAACTAACATTAAAAAAAAGAGAGAAATTCTTGTCTGATGGAGAAATACCCATGTTCACACTCAGAAAGCATGTGAGGGGAAGTAAACAATGAATCTGGCAATAAAATAATTCCTAACAATCCATTTCCTACAAGTCCATACTGTTTTGTATCACATCTCTATAAATCATCTCTTTGCTGTTTCAATCAAATGCTGGCTTAGTCGGGTACAGTTTCAACCAAATTTCAAATTTCAGAAAATAAAGCAACAAGCAAAGGTCTTTTATTGCTGTGTTAACTTACAGGAAAGACAGAGTGAAATGAGATTAATAATAAGGGATTTAAGAAAAACTCTTGGGGAGGGGGATATGAATTCTCATTCACATATTCATTCGGAGGGTTCTGTGGGCTATTATTAGTGTACTGTTTAAAATGAGGCAAGAACGGAAAGGGTAAACGAGGAGAATCTCTCGAGTAGATGGAAATGATGGTACACAGGGGACCACAGAAGCCATGAAAATTAGCACTGAGCCCACATGCCCAGGCCATAAAAGAAATCAGGACAGTCTTAATGAGAATTAGGCAGTTCGCCTAATGAGAACCTTAATATACTTTATCTTCCCTTTATATTTCATTTTGGTGTCATTAGATGCAGCCAACCAACAAGTATTTATTGAGTACATACCCTGTGCCCAGCTGGGGGAGCAGGGCCGACAGAGCTCAGGGGAGGGCTCCAATCGCCTACAGCAGTGAGTTCCAACCTGTGATTTCCTGGCCGGCCAGCAGTATCCGCAGGGAATCACCTGGGAACTTGTGAGAAATGCGAATCACCAACCACACCCACACCAACCCACTGAATCAGAAAGTCTGGGGATTAGCCCAGCATTCCTAGCTTT
Organism: Nesogale talazaci; assembly: GCA_004026705.1. NCBI lineage: Eukaryota > Metazoa > Chordata > Mammalia > Afrosoricida > Tenrecidae > Nesogale > Nesogale talazaci. The sequence goes on along the minus strand of PVJH01004087.1, from coordinate 105,104 downwards.
TAACAAGGCCTGGTTTTCTGCTCCCATAAAGATTTGCAGCCCTGAAACCCACAGGGACGATTCTACTCTGTCCTCTAGGGTCAATAACAGTTGGAAGTGACTGATGCTGGGTAATATTTGAGAGCCTCTGTTGTTGATTAGACTCGGAATCCTGGAGACCGTGGATGTCAGAGCAGAACCACACTCGGTAGGGTTTTCAATTGCTCATTATTTTTCCAGAGTAGATACTGGTCTCTATTCAGGGTGCCTCTGGGTGAACTCGAAGCTCCAATCTTGTGGTTAGCAGCCTCACGGCTGCACCACAGTCTAGGTGCGGAGGCACAGAAACAGCAAATAAAACAGCTGCAAAGGGTAGCGCGCTCAGTATCACTGAACTGTCAAGCCTCCATGGTTGAGCTATTGCCTGAAAACATGCCCAGAATCTTCTAAAGTCAGTTCTTTTTCTCCTGCCCCCACGGCCCAAGGCACCCTGTTGGTATAATGGGTTATTTGTTGGACTACTAAGCACGAGATCAGTAGTTCAAGCTCACCAATGAGAGGGCGAGAGATGAGGCTTTCTTTGCCAACAGCGAGCTGCAGAAGAAACCCACAACGGTCAGGTCCCTATGAGCGGGAACTGAGTCAAGAGCAGTGAGGGTGTTTGTGTTTGTTTGTTTGATTCCCATTTCCCAGAAGCTAAGGTAAAAAGAGCAAAACATGAGCGCGTCCACTAAAACAACTAATTACTGTTGTGAGTGTTCTGGTCAGACCAATTGCTACAGAAATATCAACTTCTATTGTTTACATAGCTTAGAATGATGAAGCCATGCAGCACGCTACATCCACTTAGGCAATGCCCCACTTCATGTATGTCTATGGTCTTATAAGGTTATTGTACCCCAAAACACAGAGCTGTTGAGTTGATTTTGACTTCCAGTGACCCTACGGAGAGTTTCTGAGACTGTAAATCTTTACAAGAGCAGAGAGCCTCCGTTTTCTCCAGTGGGGCAGCTGGTGGGTTTGATACACTAACCCTGCGGTTACTATCCGCGTCTCTAACTTACAGTGCCACCAGAGCTTTTACTACTGAGCTAATACAAGTATCAACATAAGTTAATATGAAGTTTGAGGACAAAACTCTCCTTTACAAAAATCATAGAAGAAATCAGGCTTACTGGTTGGATAAGGAATAGAGAACACCCAAGACTATGGGTCTTGGCCACCCTTTAGGTGTGGAACTGAGGAGCCAATGGGCTAAGTTTTCTGTGAAACAACAGACAGGACTGTGAGGGGGACAATAGCCCCAGTGAAGTATGTATATACGCCTCTGAGCCATCGGTTCACTTGAGTTCAGGGCACAGCATTTGCCCAAGGACACAGTTTAGAAGGGTTAGGAGAGAAGGGGTGCTGGAGGAGGGAAACACAGAGTGCTACATTGAGGGGGTTGTTAGGTTGAGCAAAAATCAAAATGTGTATGAGTTATTGAACATAAAACTGATGGTTTGCTTTGTAAACCTCCACCCAATTCACAATAGAAAGTTAAAAAATTAAATATACATGTATTCTTTTCTCTAAGTCTCTTTCCCATCAATGAGTTAGGAGGGAACTATACCTGTGGGAAAACAGGAAGAGGAGGGCAGATATAACCAGACATTGGGAGACAGCAGTTCCCCACAGCTCTGAGATATGAAGTAGTTCTCCTGCCAGGTGCTAGTGCTATAGAACCTTTAGAAAGTGTCTTTGAAGAGTTCGTGGAAAAATAGAATTGGCATATGAAAATTTCCTCCAAGCTTTTTGAAGCTCCCTTGTGTATCTGATAACACCTATATCTTGGTAGTCAAAACAAACCAACAAACCTATGTTACTAACTTGTGTAACATTTACCTTCTCTCTAGAAATGTTACCACCTTTCTGTGGGTGCTTAAAATCAAAGGTCAGAGCATCCAGACATGTGTACGGGCATCTTCAATGTGGTAGTGTTATCGCTCCACTAACTTTTCCTTTTGAAATACAAACAGAAAGTGCATCTGGGCTTCCCCATCTAGCCAAACCAGTAATAGAGAGAGCAAAGAGAAACAAGCATCAGTGATCTGAAAGTGAAAGAGAAGACAGTGGGAAATCACTGGACGTTACTGCTCACAATGTGTGGGCACGTCACATTCCACAACCACAAAATCTCTCAAACACAACCACAGAAATCCAGGGGGTTTAAAGATGAGCCCCAACGAAAGCGACCAGGTCAAGAAAAATGTCACCAGGACTCACAACAGCTATGGCGAAGTCGCTAATGACAGGGATTGTGGACCAAGCGCAAAAACAAATCCCTCTCAGCACCCTGATCCCTGCTAAGGCCTGAAGCTTATTTACGATGCTTCCAGAAAAAGATTACATATATGGCGCTCACACAACACTCAAATTACATAATGATGTGCCACTGCCCTGAACTGTTGAAGTCACACAGTGCCATGCAGGTACTGGATTTAGTCCCTAAAAGGGAAGTCTGCTCGTTTCCCATTTGTTGCACTATTAGTTTAGTTGCACCTGCCCTATTCCTCCCCCTCCAACCCCCCCCCCCCACCACCACTATTTGTTTGTTTTTACCAACAGATTGAATGAGACACCTTTCTGGGGTGGGTGGGAGCAAAGAGGAAATATTTGCATTTGATTGCTCGACTGACAGTCCTTTACTACATTTCCCCCTGACAGTCATGCTAGCATCACTTCGCTAAAGAATATTTCTTCACACCAAAGTGCTCAAATACTTTAAGATAATAATAGTAATAATAATTACAGCCAACATTTATTGGGCATTTTTATTATAGGCTAGATACATTATCTGAATCTAGTCATTTAGTTTTTACACAACCTTCTGAGATGGCTGTTGTTATCCATCCGGTCACAAGTGAAGAGCTTCACGATTAGGAAGAGAAATGCCTGTCAGTGCCCACTGAGTGAAAGCAGGGTTAGCGTCAAATGTGGGTAATCTTGAGAGCAGCATCTCACATTTTCATCATCACTATATTCTCTCCACTTATTGAGAGCATTTGGTCTACTGGAAGGCACCAGAACATTGTCTTCATCCAGATTAATATTAGCCTTACTTATGCTTAGACAGATGGGAAGGGAGCTGGGAGGTACTTGAGCAATTTGTATGTTGAATAATGGGAGGAATGGAGCATATGAATATAAAACTTAAATATAAGGACTGATCTTTCCAATATCCTTTTTGTTATTGTGACATCTTATGCTATAGAAAAGAGTCTTAAAGAGCACAGGCTTACCTTTGACTATTTATTACAAGATTACTAGAGTTCTATGTGCTTATAAGTGAAATCCTTATTAGCGGAATCATAGTAATAAGATATTATTACATTACAATATTATATCCTAGAGTATTATAATAAAAAGCTATTATTGTGTACTTGGCTAATAGAGTCCATGGTATTGCAATGTATTGAAACTCGGCTGAGTAATAAAAATGACAATAATATAATCACAATCTTGGGTACTTGGGAGGGAAAGCCATTTTTCAGATGAAGTGGCCAAGCACCTGCCTAGTATTATTACAATTTTATATATGAAGAAACCTTGCTACTGAAAGGGGACGCGGATTTGTACGTGACTATCTGAAAGTCTTCTGCAAACCAAATGAAGGATGAAAAGCACACCAGCAAACCGATTCAAGGACACTAGGAAGAAGAGTAGATCACCCTATGCACTCAACAACAGCCTACTGTGTGCCCACTCCCCATGTGTTAAGCACTACACTAAGGTAGGCAGATATAGCTGGAAACCAAAAGACAAGGGTCCTGCTATCTCAGCGCTTCCATCCTACTAGATAAGGCAGAAAACAAACAAATCATCCAATACACATACACTGTCAAACAGTGAAATATACCACAGAGTAGGATAAGAAGACAGAAAGGGGTGGAAGCCATTCTTTTTTACATAGTAGTTAGGGGCAATCATGTAAGTCAAAACTGAAGGTGTGACATGTAAGTCAAAACTAAATGAGAAGTCAGGATGCAAGCCACTAGGAAGCACTCAGACCGATGGAACAGCCCAGGCAAAGGCCCTCAAAGGAGAACATGCTTGGCATATTCACAGAGCAGCATAGAAGCCAAGGGGTGTAACTTAAGAGGACATAGTCATAACTGAGAGTGGTGAAGTCATCAGGGTTTGTACGGCATTTTAAAGACGTTAGATCTCCTTCGAGGTTTGAAAGAAGGCCTGTGGATGTGGAGAAGGAGAATGGCATGGTTGAACTTTGAAGCCCACTGCAAAGTGCTATCCAGGCAAGACACGATATTCATGTGAACAGTCAATGGAGAGGTGGCAGTGTCTGAGGGTAGTTAGAAGGAAGTGGTCAGGAAAGAACTGTGTCTTGAAAAAAGAACTGACAGAATTTGTCGGTGGACTCGGGTGGGAAGGGAATGAAGAAGAAGGTAAGTCCTCAGTTTTGCAGCGGGTAGCTGAGTGCCCTTTGATGGGAAAGACAAGAATGGAAGGGAGCAAGAGTGTGGTTTGAAGAATGCTAAGTCTGAGTCACTTGGTATGTGGCAGAGTGGAGACTACTGGATAAGCAACTGGGGACTCCAGGTCACTGAGGAGGGTAAGGCAAGAGAGAAAGGCAATCAAACTCTCTATTCTCATGACAGAGAAATAAAAATCAATAATTCACAAACTGCTCTTTTCTCTGACCCGGTGTTTTGAAGCATTGTGGCAGAAGAGAAGAGAAACCGGCCCCCCCTTCCCCCCAACAACAAAAACCCTCCCTTAAACAGTGAGTATGACTTAGACAATAGGCATTCTAACCCTGAGTCTGACTATGACCCTGTCTGTAGTATCCTTACCGTCTACTTATGTCCTTCTCATAGACCAAGTAACTCTAACCAAGGAGACAAGGTCAGATGACAAGAAGTTTTTGTAAGAATGAGGATAAATTAGAACCCTCTGTCCTTACTGCTGGTGAGACAGTAGAGTGGCATGGTCATTTTGGAAACCAGTTGGGCAGTTATTTAAAAAGTCACACATAGCACTGTCATCTGGCCTGGAAATTCAACTCATAGGCATAAAGAGAAGCATGACAACACATGTTCACACAAACCTGTGCCCATGAGTGCTCACAGCAGCATGAAACAACCCACCTGTCTGACAACTGATGAATGGGCACAGTGTAGGATATGCACATGTGAAATAATATGCAGCCATGAGAGTAGAGTATTAATGATCACCTTGGAACATTCCACAAAGTGTAGGGAACCGGCCCCAAAGACCACATACTGTCTGACTTCATTTATATGAAATATCCACAATAGGCAAATCCACAGACATAGAACCAGAGGAATAAGGATGATTACAAAGGTGTTTGGAACTTGTTAGAGGGTGATGAAAACATTCTGCACAAAATGAGGCTGGCTGGACGAGTTTGTGAATGTATCCCAAATCACTGGACTATATACTTTAAAAGTATTATGACAATGGTTATGTGTTGGGTAGATTGATAAAGAGATAAGAAAAATACAGGGAGAGAGAAAGAGAGGGAGAGGTGAGAGAGAGAGAGAGGTGTCTAGAGTCTGTGTTGTTAGAAGAAACATCAATGTGACTCTTTATCAAGCTGAAACTAAACCAAAAGTATGACCGCCGAGCAGATTCCAATGCACAGGAACTCCATAGAAGGTTTCTGAGAGGGGAAGTCTTTGTGGGAGCAGACAGCGTCATCTTTCTTTCCCCCCAGCAGCTGATGGCATTGCACCAGGACCTTTCAGGGTGTAGCCCAACACCTAGCCCATGGTGACACCAGGCCCCGTTTTTAAAGTCAAGCGGGACTACTGAATCATCTATGTGCTGTGATGGTCACAACGTCTGCCAATTGTGACCTCAGTTCCACCTTTCCTAGGATCCTTGCTTCCAAAGAACTCTAACCCCCTTGGGCCAAGTTTAAAGTCATTAAACCGAATGCTGCCAGGACTTTCAAAGCTCTGAATGAAACATAGCCTCTCCTACAGCGTAACGACAGAAAGTTGAAAGGAACGGGTGTAAACATACAATTTCCTGCGACCACCACCACAAAAACAACATTTTAGCAATTTCCTGCTATGCCAACACAGCACTAAGCCCCCAGAGTTTTCCTTTTCATTTAATTTCATCACATTACAGAAATTCTGTTCATGTAAGAATGGTTCAACACAAACAATCTGGGTAGAGAAGTTCATTTCTGCTCTTGGTTAGCAGCACTCCAAATGGATAAGCACATGATATAGCACTGTCTTTGTACAATCCAGAGAGAAGATCGTAGGACGCTGTCACCAGTCCTGGAAAGCTGCTGTTAGATAGGCCCCAAATATACAAAAATCCAAATCATCCTGAAAGAATTCTTATATATAGTAAGAGGTCTGTGAGTGTCCAATTATATCCGCTGCATACTGGAAACTCCCCTGGATGCATTCAGTTCCCAAGGGATTAATTTGACATCCTTGTGGAAAGGGTATGAGATCCAACTGGGAAAACATCACGGGGGGATAAAGCCAAGTTAAAGAGAGAGAGAATTTTTACATGAAGTCATTTTCATAGGAAAATGGACTGAAAATACAAAATGAGAACACTAGGTTATCAGATGGAACACGAATAATTTTTTTTAAGTTGCTGAAAGACCTAAGAAACACAACCATGCTGTTAACACGAAATCTTATAAACCTCTGTATCTGTGATTTTACTGTCAGTTGCTCAGAAGCGAGATGAGGAACTTTCTTTGGGGGCAGTGTTCCCACATGTTGTTTGAAAGTGAAATCCCACGGAAATGTGGTCATTGGAAACCCATAGCAGAGCTAGTAGGTCTTCAAGCACACAACCACTTTCCTAATTCTAGCCCAATTAGGAGTACAGACCACAGTTTCCCCTTCTCCCTTCTTAGGGGATCTGCTTCCATGTCTGGATAGGATCACCAGAAATGGCCGAAGGCCAGAAGAAAGAGCAGCTCCAACAAGCGACCAGGAGGATAGGCAGAGCAGGCTTGCTACTGCCCAGCATAATGGAAAACCATGAAAGGCAGAAGAACTAAATGGTAGAAGATTAATGCATAAAAAAAAACAGAAGGAAAGTTAGTGGGGGGGGGGGAGAGATGTGTGTGTGTGTGTGTGTGTGTGTGTATTTCTGACTGGGAAGACAATGGATAGGAGGCAGGTTTTTTTCTGCTACCTAGGAGATGAACTAGTGCATAGGGGGTGGCGAGTGATTGTTTATTTCCTGCCAACCCCATGTGTGGTGAACAGGTAGGCTCTCTATAAACAGTCACCACTGAAAGGAAAAGCACACAGCATCATTCTGTGGAGAAAGATAAACAACTGGACAGCATAAAATAACAACAAAATATGCCATGACCTAGGAAGTGTCGTATAAACTGGGATTTTCCTGATGGCTCAGAGTTGCATTGCTCTGTAATTAAAGTTCCAAACAAATTATACTGTTAAAGTTCCTATAAACTATTGTTACTCTTATTATATGATGTAATTTATCAGATTAGGCGGATTAGCAGAAGCTTAAGATTTTATCAAGCTCTAAACATAAGATAATATGTTTATATAACAGAATACTGATCTTGTTTCTTCTACAAAACTCTGGCTCTGAGTCTTGTTGATGCTTGCTTTGAATTGATATCCACACCATTGGAGGCAGCTCGACAGGGAACACAGGGAAGACACAGGCAGAAACATGAATGTCCCCCTCTCCAGTCTTGTGCTGGAAGGGAAATTCTTTGACTTCCTCCTGTCCTAGTTCCCCCTAGAATCATACTCAAATACTCAATGCCATATACAGTAAATGCCAACTTGGCACAGTGGGTACTTATTGTGCTAACTAGAAGGTCAGCAGTTCCAAACTACCAGGCACTCCAAGGAAGAGATGAGGCTTCTGTCCCCATAACAAGTTACCACCTTGGAAACCCATAGGGGCAGTTCTACTCTGTATTACAGGGTCACTGTGAGACTTAGAATCATACAAAAATGCCAACAAATCCACTGCCTCAAGATGATTCCAATTTATTGTAGTCCTATATAGCTTTTCCAAAGCTGTAGCTGTTTAAGGGGAGCAGACAAGATTTCCTCTCTCTTCCAAGGAGTGGGTGGTAGGTTTGAACCACTGATCTTCTCATCACCAGTTCAGTGTTTACCTAGCAGCAACAAGCAGGCGCACTGGTGCCCTAGTGACATGAATTTATGGCATGTCTCCAAATCACATATGTTCATAAAATATACTGAGTGCCCTGAAAATCAGACATCTTCAATTAAAAATCCATTTGTAACGATTCAAATACAGATCACAAGATAGATTTCTTTTCTTCTTCTCAATACCCCTTGACGTTTGAGATTCTTTCTGTAGAGGCTATTACTATAGGAAATCCTGAGAACGACAATAACACTGTGTTCCTCTCCATGGTGAAAGACATATTCCTTTTCAAAATTGTTTGGAATGGGAAAAAAAAAGCCTGTTTGCACATTTGAAGTACTTATGCCATGGTCTCCTCAATGGGCTCTGGTATAAACGTATACAAGGCACTAGATGTGTACTTATCCATTATTTTATAATAAAAGTAGCCTTAAAACTGTCATATATACAGTCCTACTTCAACAAGTTGCGATATTTTTTAAATAGATATTATGAAGTTATGAGGCACACGCTTCTATTGAGTGATTCTAAATGATGCTTTAAAAAAGAGTGTTGTGACTCTTAACCAAAAGTGTTTCCTTAGCATATGCATTCGAAGCTTACAAAAGGTATAAAATAGGCACACGGGCAAATCCCGCAAGTAGAGTAGTCTCTTTTGGAGTGACAGTTCACAGGCCATAACCGAACTGCAGAACTTTATTCTCATAGCGCACGCAGTCTATGCTGCAACCGCTCCTAACGTGAATTCAGAACAATGGGACAAAGGCTAGGTAAGAGAAGCATTTCGAGAAGCACTGACGTTACTGTCAAAGACACGCTTGGCACCCTAAATCTTGGCCCTTTGTAAAGTGCCCCACAAAAACCTGATCAGTTCACCTCAATACAAGCAGTACTAGCTCTTGACGTTTCTTCTCTTTTCACGTAGTATCACATGCTTACGCCAGTTCTGTGCCAGACGGAGAGCTCAGTGCTGTAGTGCTGCGCTCATTAGATTTCTGCTGGCAATGCCTCTGCAGTCTAATGGGAGCAAGTGACAAACACCTAGCCCGTGTCAGGACTGCATGAGAAACGTCATCAAAGAGCAAGACACACGTGTGTCCTACACACAGAACCCCGTGGAAACGCAGAGGGGGCCCTTCCTTTAGTACTAGGATGGCATGTAGATGTGGAGAAGACACAGGAAGACAGGTGGTTGGAAAATGCTTTTCCTTCCTTCCATTCCCCCCCCCCCCAAATTTGTACAACTTTCCACTTCTATACCCAAACCATAGTTAACATGTGCGTTTCCATGCAGCCAGGAATATTTTATTAAACCCCAATCCTGGTAGTAGTGTTTAAAATAATCATCATGGTTTCCAGGATCCTTGGGTATCATGGTGAATTGCTTGACTACTAGCCTAAAGATTAGTGAATTGAACCCAACAGCCTATCTGAGGGAGAAAGATGCGGCCGTTTGCTTCTGGAGAGAAGCCGTGGGGGCAGTTCTACTCTCTTCAATAGGCTCGCTATGGGCTGAGACTGATTGGAAGGCGATGAGTTTTGGTTCAAGTCCACAGAGGGGGTCCCGAGTATTCAAAGAGTTTATGTGCGCTCTTTATTCAAAGAAATGTCTCTTTTAAAAATCCTAATCGGGCTGAGCCCCGGTGGCGTAGTGGTTGTGCGCGGGACTGCGGCCCACTGGGACGGAGGTTCAATTCCAGCAGTGGGGCTGGGCCTCCTACTCCCACCACCGGAGAGCAGTGATGCCCCCCCCCCAAAAAAAATTAAAAATCATAACCCTTAAAACACAATATCTTATCCCAGTTTTATTTTAATCTACATAGGATATGTAAATGCATATATAAATATATATATGAACATGCAACATCAGTGTTGAAATGAATATTCTGCTTTGCTCTAAAATTCATTTTTATACGTGTGTACTGGGTCATATTTGAGTGAGAGTCGGAATCCTATCAGAATTTCCCCTTTGTCAGAACCATCGTTAGTACTCAATGCATTTTGGTTAAATAGTAATCATTTTCTAATAGGATTATCTTCACACCTTGCCTAAGTCAACAACCATCCTATATCAATAACTTAATAAGCACCAGAGTCTGAAATACCATCCAATTTCACACGCCACATACCTCTACTGGCACAACTTTGCAATGTAATACAGTACAAACCACCTTACTGCATTCTTTCTAAGAATAGAAGAATTTTGCCTCTTCAGGATATACAGAGGCAAGCATCCTCCACAAAGATAGAGACAGTTGCTGGTGGGAAAAAGTGGAAATAATTTCCCATATGAGGCAAGTATATCCACCCTAGAACAGTGACCTGTGTTTATCTTTGCTGGAATGGCTTTGTCCTCCCTGAGCTAATCCACGACCAGGGAACATAGGCATGTACAGCATTCCCCTGCAAGGTTTTGCTCCTTCACATGTTACTAGCAGAGATGGCAGATGTATAATTTAACACTCTGAAGAGACGTACTGCAATAATGGGCTCCAACGTAGGACTAACTGGGAGGGTGGCTCAGATTAAGGAGTATTTCATTACGTTTCCATGCACAAAATGCAACTCAAGGATACCTAACAACACTGGGGCAGAGAGGCTCAACACTCACTCCAAAAGATCAAAAGGTTGGAGATTTTAGTGCACCCTGAAGCACCCCAAAAGAAAGGCCTAGAAATCCACTTCCAACGAATCAGTCCCTAACTCTCTGAAGCACATTTTAATTCTGACACAAATTCAACAGTCAGCTGATTTACCTTATCTGGAGTTCTAGGACATTTTATAACATTCAATGAAAATTACAAATTAAAATAGCTTTGTTTTGCTATAGACCCAGGGTTCCCAGTCACAAGCACATTCTAAAGCTTGTCTGTCTGCCACAGCTCATGAATTCAGCCTCTCTCCTGTCACTTCTCTTTATCTTTATGATTCATTTAAAGTAAATATAAAGCTTTGGAGTTATGGAATAGAAGAATATCAAGAAACACGACAAATATCACAGTAAATTCATTTCCAAGTGCTGACTAACTGAAATATCACTAAGCAAAGTAAGTAATCCAGATTGGGTCATGAGTATCAGTATCACCTAAAACATTGTATAAATTCACACTGTAATACTTGTAAATGAATGAATGAACAACTCATTGATTTACAGAGCCCTTCATGGGACTCATATTGCTCCTTCTTAACTGTTGCAATGGACCTGTGTATAGCTCAGAGCTCTCAGGTGGTACCCAGCATTGAGGAGACAGGCTCCACTAGCTCCTGTGAGAGACTCTAAACCTGGACTCACAAGCGACCTGTTGGTATTGAATTTTGTGTAGGAGTTGGGGAAAAATGGGAAATGGATAGCAGTGGTGGTTATGATGTCATGTGAATGTAATGTCACTGAATCATAGACTTTTTGTTTTGTTGTTTTTGGGCATCACTGCCCTCAGGTGGTGGCGGAGGCCCAGCCTTTGCTCTGTGGAGCTGGAATTGAACCTCCATCCCAGGGGGCCGCAGTCCCGCGCACAACCACTACGCCACCGGGGCTCAGCCCCGAATCACAGGCTTTAAAAGGGCTGCCACGGCAAATATGTGGGTATATAGACACATGGAAAGACTTGAAAGTTTTGTGGGAAAATTCTATTGTCTTTCTTTTCCATTCTTGCACAAACTTTTGGAAGTCCCTTGTTTATTTATATAGAGGTGTGTATTATAGCACAATTTAGAAATAAAAAGAAATCCAGACAGAAACACCGAGTCACAGATACATTCCCTCCCATCACCTTAGACATGGTAGGTAAAGATCTTCCCAAACACAAATCCACGGCCATCGAGCTGATAATGGCTGAAAGAGACCTTGTAGGACTGGGTAGAAGTGCCCTCCCCTCCCTTCCATGTGAGTTTATAGACTGAAACTCTTTATGGGAGTAGAAACTCTTCTCTCTCCCATGGAGTGGCTCTGGGTTTTGAACCATTGACCTTGTTGTTGGCAGCCCAACATGTAACCATTATACCACCAGGGCTGCTCAGTGAAGATACAAGTTCTCGACAAAGGCAAGATTGAGCATTGTAAGCTGGGAGCCAAAGAGAAATGATACAAGAGGCTCATGGTCAAGAGCCAGGAAGAATGAGGGGCAGTGGGAGGAAAACTGGTGTCAGAAAAGGATCAAGCACCCGAATCACGTACCACCGAAACAGCAAAGATGGGCTTGGGGGAGATGATCAAAATAGCTCATTATGGAGAAGACATGTAATACATATTCAGTGACACGAAAGACACTCAGGTCCTACTGATGCTTTCCTCAGCTCCCAGGGTGGGAGGAGGCTGATTTTAAGTGTCTGGAGGGTCATGGGATGAAACTGGCCATGGGATACCCAGGGACATCATCTTCCCATGAGAGATTTGGTGTATGGAGGCTAAAAGAAAGCAAGACACCACCAGGTGGCATCACAGAGCCAAATATGATTCCCATGGACTTATGGAGACCATATACCACTGGAACACAAGAATGGCCAAAGTGTCAATGGGATGTCTGTTTTTGTATTTAATAAAAGATTAAAAAAATTGATCCCCACTGAAAGGTAAATATTGAGATGGAAGAAGCCTCTTATCATTGTCTAATATACACCCTCAATTAGTAACCGTGCCTTTACTGCGTAAATGGCAGGGGGAGGTAATTAACAATTAATAGGGGCTGCCCTCAGTTTAAAGACTCGAAGGGAAGTAATTAAATTTAGTAGAAGCTGTAGCCGCTAAACAAAGATACATCATACAAATACAAAAGGAAACACAGATTTGAATAATAAATGCAAATTAGAAACAAGGGTTGACTATAGACTGAAAAAAAATGACCCTCACTTTATTTTTCCTACATAGAATGCTCCGTTCAAGAACCTGGTTTATGGGCCTCTTTTAATCCAGGCAAAGGTTTGATTTGAATCCCGGGTGATAGGTCTGAACTACAACCTTGCTCCCAGAGTATTTCAGTATGCAGATCAGACAGCTTCCTGCAGTTTGAATTAGCTGTACAAGTACCTTTCATATCAATGCAGATACACTTGATATATAGTGTCAACATTACTACCAGGGATGGAGATCACAAACATTGCTCTGCTCGCTGGTCATGAAATAAAATTGCCAAGCAGAATTTGTGTAGCTCCAGAGGGTAAATGAATGAAGGCAACATGGTTATCAGCACTCTTTAGCCAGCCTCTCTAAGCTTCTAACAGGAACATTTAGGGAGAGGAAGCGTTACATCTGGCTACAGCTGCACATTACATGGTCCATTGAGACGCCGATGCTGATAGCTGAACTGAATAACAAACAGCTGGGTATAAATGTAAAAATCAAGAAAATGATTTTTTAAAACACATATTTCACAAGTCCACTGAAATCCTGGCACTGTCTAGAGAACGAGCAATTAGCAGAGCAGAGTGAAAAAGTATCCCAGAGATTAAAATTCAAAAATATACCTGGCAACCCTGGTGTCATTAATACCTTGGCTGAGTCCCTCCATTACGGCTACACAATGGGCAGTGCAATAGCCTCAGATCATTATCTGGCTCTGGTCATGATCCAGTATAAAGTTATCAGAAGTATCTAAGCTTCCCACTATTTTGAGCTTTCCAGAGGAAAATTGTTTTATGAATTTAACTGTAAAGATTTCCCCGAACAACATTTTCCCAGGGTTCTCCCACACTGACCCACATATGGAAAGATGCATGTTCATGGAGAACTACAGCAAAAAATTTCTAGCAGAAGTGATTTGGGCTAGGATAAAATAAATACCACATGAGACAGCCTGCTTGAAAGTGCCCAGCAAGGTGCTAGATAATGCAAGAATTACTGAATACATTTTGTTGAATGTAGAACAACTTTTCTGTGAATGGGAATGAGGTAAGGAAATAAATATAAGAAAGTAAGGCTAGACATTTTAAGAAATCATTTTATTGGGGGTTTTTATGGCTCTTATAATATTCCAGACATCATTTATATCAAGCATATTTGTATGTGGTCATCATCATTTCCAAATCATTTTCTACTAAGCCCTTGGTATAAACTCCTTTTTCCCCCTCCCTCCTTACCCTCCTACCCTTGTGAATCCTTGATCAATTATGTATTATTATTATTGTATCTTACACTGTCTATTGTCTGTTTACCTACATTTCTGTTTTTCATCCCCTTTGGTGGGGGGGGGGGTTACATATCCAACCTTGTAATAGGTTCTCACTTTCTCCCCCTCCCCCCTCCCTAACCATCCCCTACCCTCACAATATTGCTACTCCCACTACTGTTCCTGGGAGGTTTGTCTGTCCTGAAATCCATATGTTGAGAGCACTTATCTGTACCAATGCATGTTCTTTAGTCTCGCCAGATCTGTAAGGTAGAACTGGGTCATGGTAGTTGGGGGAAGGCAGGATTCAGTAATTAGAGGCATAACGTGTGTTTCATCAGTGCTATGAATCATCTCATCCTTATAACCTTTCCTGGGGGCTATGTCAAATTGTCTACACATGGACTTTGAGTCTCGACTCAACATTTCTGAAAATCTAAAAACATGGATAGCCATTTTTATGGGTTTGTTTGTACACATTTTTTTTAATTGCCGAGCATCTGTTAAGGTTGACTTAACCTACTGTTATTAACCCATTTTGTTCCTATTCAACCAAGCAAATAATATGAAATGAGACAATGAGAAGGTGGATGACAAAGTCAGACAAACTGGGGCACTTTTTGGAGGCAAAGGGGATATTGTCTGTGATGATGCCATGAAACAGGTATGAACTGGTAGTGTCTTTGCTATCCAGGACACATATTCATTCTACCTAGGATACCAATAGCACAAACAATGACACAACAGTATCCCAAGGCTTGTTTTCACTCATCCACTTCCACTTGCTCTCTAGTTTCCAGACTGAGTGTGTACATCGATGAAATAGCTAGTCTGAATAAAGTTTAGGAAGCAGAAGGATAAAGCAGTGTAGTAGTTCGGGATGATGTCAACAAGGCATTTCCAGCTAGAGATGGAGTCACACCTATCAATCAAGTCACAGCTTATTTATGCCTCCCTGATGTCCTAAGTCTTTTATATAAGAATGAGGGATTCTGAGAACGGCTCCCTCTCTGCCCCTATGTCTTCCTGCCTCCTGGAACACTGTCCGGCTCCAGGGGAAGCCCTCTGTGGGACTCCTGACACTGACCGCGGTCAGTGTCCTGCCATGCTTCCACCTGAGTCTGCACTCACTAGCCTGTGATCTCTTCTGGCTTCCTGCTTCACCTAGAGGGCCCTGTTGGCACTGGACTTATGCACTTGAGTTGGTCTGGGCTGGGGCCCCTTCTTGAAATAACAGGTGCTCTTGATATAAATTTCTTTCTTGTACATAGATAAGTGTCACTGAATTCGTGTCTCTACGCAACCTAGCTGAACTCAATCAGATGAAATCTGAAATTTTTGCTTGCACAATGAAATTTTGTGAATATCAACAGATCACGTTCTGTCCAAACGGGGCAGATACTGCCTCTTATTTAGCTTTTTGTAACTGGAGACGATTTTCATTTTCACTTATGCCGATTCTCCTTTTTTTTTTTTTTTTACAAAGATAGGCTAGCTAGATGCTTTTATCCCAATAAGAAAAGCCTTTATGAAAGCCAAAGGAGTCTACAACAACACAGAAGTACAGATCATTTTAAGCTGGGATTTCCCTGGGGAAGCAATAAATAAACAATGTCAACAGTGATAGCTCCAGAGCTGAGAATAAACAGATGTCTGACACCCGAGAAATAACGGCTCCATTTGATAGAACGTTGTCACACCTCAGATAGTGCCATCCCCCAGTACATCAGGAAACCTTGAGACCGTTGGTGTTGGACATAATGCAAAAAATAGAGCATCCTGACGGAAGCACGTCATGTTTCAGAAAAAAGAGGGAGTAGCAAAGAGAGGAAGGCTCTCAGGGACAGGGGTTGGCGCGGTGACTGCAACAATGGGCTCAGAAGCGTTTGCGAGGATGCAGAAGAGTGAGCAGTGTTTTCTTCTGTTGTACTTAAGGTCACTCTGGGTCGGGACAGGCAAGAGGGCTGCTAACAACAGCAGCGTGTTCATTGGCAGATAATTGATAGACACCGACACAAATCCTTCAAGGTATCTCCATAGGACAGCAAAACAATGGGTCGATCCATTGATGTCATAGGCCAAATGTGACACATCAAGCCCGATCTCCACTGTCCAACTTAATTTTAACTACTATATATACGCATGGATAAGCCAAGTTTCTCAGCCCATTTTTAATGCAGTTTTTGTGGTAAAATTAGGTGCCTCAGCTGATATTCGGGTAGGCTTATCCTCAACTATATGTGGTATTTCTCTGCTATGTAAACTGTTCTCTCTCATTGTATTTACTACATAACGGTGGGATTGGTTTGCAATTGTAGAGGCACACAAGAACCCTGAAAATTAGAGGAAAAAAATTGTAAAATGCTGATTTACTTTCATTCTGTGATCATTATAGTTTTTAAAGTAAGTTATTCTGGTTAGAGATGAGTTCAGTATATCAATAACCTAGGCACATTAGGAAGACATATGCAGCCCCATCATGTACACCCGTCTCAACGACACAGCATGGACAAGAGGGAATATTTATAATTCCAAGAGGGGATTCACAAAACATGCACTCTGAGATACCCTCATGTACTCCTTAAAACAGGGCAATTATATCCTATGATAGAGACTGTATCCCAAGATCCTCACTGCAGAGGCCCCGCTTTAAAGGTGGTGAGTACTTAAAGGTGTAAGTACTTACAAAAGAAAAGGGAAAAAAACCATCCTCTTTGTTGTGTGGCATTTTGCAACTGGTCTTTCATTGGAATGCCATAGGGAGCTATCCAAAACTCAACATAGGTTAACTTCATTCCATCATTTCTGAGGCCCCACAATGCTAATGAACCCTGAGCAAAATATTAAGCTGAAACATGTCAAAATCCCTCTTTTTAAAACGCCTGGTGATTCAGGATCTACTGAAAATAGAACCAGGACCATATCTTGCGTTTAGAAGAGTGACATTGGCCAGGCTGTTTTTCTTGTCCCACAGCCATATGCTAAGGAAGGGTCCATCATGTCTTAGACCCTGCAGGAGTAAGATTTTGTGTGTGTCTTTAAGCCCTGCAGTGGAGGGGTGTGTGGGAGGAGGGAAAAGAAGTAATAGGAAGGAAGCATGATGTCACAGGTATGCAAAATATCTGCCCCAGGGAGACAACACGGCCTGTACTTCCACCAGCAACTCTCTCTACTTGGCCCGTCCTTCTTGGATCTAAATCAGATTGTGGTTTCTTGTTTTACAGCCTGGAAACCAAGGGTTTGTGAGAGGAGGGGCCACTGACTGGGATGACAATAGAGCAAATGGAGCGCTGAGAGAGTAATAGCATTTTCCATCAATTATATGATCATCAGTGGGAACCCAGCAGTTTGACAAAGTGTTCAAACATCAGAGAATGGAGTTGGGACCATGTTGTTGAGAACCGTGGTAGTGGGCCCTATAGTTTGATTTCTGAAAGCCTTATAATGAGGGTGGAGTGGATATACATTGCATTCTTTGGCTGTATTTTTGTTCAACAAAGCCTGCAATTTTCAGTCACTTGAAAATGTAATTATAGATAATGTTTGCATCAGTAGCAAGAATACAATAAGCACACGGGGCATGAAAACTCCACTCAAATCACATCCTCTTAGGTTACGATGCTTGTCTCCTGCCAAGAGTAAAGGCATTTCGACAAGCTAATATTCAGTCGGAAATGGTTTGTGAGTTAGGCCAACCCATGCATGAATTCTACTCTACCTCTTGTATTACTCATCCCCTCCTATTTGTTGGCTAAACATGGAGACGGAAACATAATTTGCTGAAATTGCTACAACCCTATGAAATTTTTATGTACTTGAGCAAAAAAGCTATGGAGAGATCAAAAGTAGGCTGATGCTCCAACTGGTCCAGGGATCATACCTGAGTTGGTCTCAAGGGTAGATTATAAAAAGTCCATTGTCATCTTGCTTAGAGGCTTACTTATTCCATGGCCTACTTTCTCGGCCCTTAGAAACGAGGGAGTGAAAGTGAATACAATGCTAGAAAGGAATTCTACATAAGGCCAACTAAGTGAAGGGGCGGATGGAGACTGCACTCTCCTCCTTGGGGCAGTGGGGTGCCACTTGCCACTGCCTAGGAAGGCACAGTGCTGCTTGGAGGCACTCCCGAGCAATGCCAAGTGCTCCTTGAAGTTTGAAACCCAAAGCACTGGGAAGTAAATGGAGAAAGAGACCAGGTGTCTAGTGAGGAAGCAAAACCAAGCAAAACCTCTTCATAACATCTTATTATCTTGAATTAAGAATGAATATCCACCACCACATTCAACACTGTTTGGTGTCTCCTCTCAGCAGAAAGAAGATCCCGTCTCAGCTGTGAGAGATGTTGATACTGTCCTGGTCCTCTTTCTCCTAACCCATCTCTTATACCACCCTTGCCTTCTAGACACAGATGGAGGTTGAGATGAAACAAAATCCAGGCCAAAAAAAGTTCCACATGAGAGAGTATATAAAAAGCAGGTTGTTGGGCAATACTAAGAACCTCCCTTTTACAGTCAAAACAGATCTAGTCAGTTGTCAATTCCACAACATGCCTAAAAAAATCAACCTGCGTGTGGATGATCTAACCCTCCTGGGGGTTTCTGAGACTGTCATTCTTTATGAGAGTGGAAAGCCTCATCTTTCTCTCATAGAGCAGCGAGGGGTGTCAAACCACTAACCTTGAGATTAGCAGCCTACTTTGTAACCATTACGCCACTTAGGCTAACCCCTGAAAGTGATGATTATCAGAATTAGAACTCACCTGCGCGCACACACACATATGCACATATACTATATGGATATCAAATAATGAAGATATAGCTGAAACTAAAACTTTGTCTTTAGCTTCTAGATTTTACTTTTGAAAAATTTAACAGAGCTTTAGAAATAAACTTGAATCAAAAGTGCCACATTCTAAGGTGACCAGAGAAAGAAGACATAGTTAGAAGCAAGATGAAGCCATGGCAAACATATGGCTTTCTGGCCATTTTTTCCTCAATAATTTTATTGGGGACTCTTACAGCTCTTATAATATTTGATACATCATTTGTATCAAGCATATTTGTACACATGTTGCCATCTTCATTTCCAAATATTTTCTATTTGAGCTCTTGGTATAATCTCCTCTTTCCCCTCCTTTTTTTTTAAAAAGTATTTTATTGGGGGCTCATACAACTCCCATCATGATCAATACATACATCAACTATATACAGACCACATTTGCACACTTGTTGTCATCATCACTCTCAAAACATCCTCCCTCTACTTAGGCCCCTAGTACCACCTCCCCATATTTCCCCTCCCTCCCCATAACCCTCCTCCATGAACCCTTAATAATTTACAAATTTTTAAGACTTTTTCATTTTGTACACTGTCCAGTATGTCCCTTCACTCACTTCCCTGTTGTCTGTACCCCAGAGAGGAGGTTACATGTAGTCCCTGAAATTGGTTCCCCCTTTCTATCGCACCATCCCTCCACCCTTGCAGCATCGGTCACTTTTTATAATAACTAACTCCCAAATCTTGGCCCAACTGAAAGGCTGCCTATAAAATTAACTAGATGTTTTTGACACAGATAAGACAGATTATACAGGGCCAATTAATTTGTAGAGAACCATTTTTAGTAGCTGTGTGGCAGACTCCCATCTATAAAGATTTTGCCAACTTTTGGCCACAGAGCCAGTATTCCTTTCCCAAAGATCTTAGAAGAATTGATAACTTCTGATACTGCCAAAATTCTCATGAACTTCAAGAAGGACCTCATTCACCCTACTGCAAAGTAGTTTTCTATTTGAGGCAAGAAATTCTTAGTTTTTGAAATAGCATTCATGGCCCAGCAAATTTCTTCACAGTCAATATTGGCCTCTGGGGCCAAGAGGGTGTCAAAGCCATCCTATAGGATGGGGTAGAATTGCCCAGTGACCTCCGAGACTGTAACTCTTTAAGGAGTACAAAGTCCGTCTTTCTCTTGCAGAGCAGCTGGTGGTTTCCACCGACCTTACAATTGGCAGCCCAACATGCAATCATTTTAACCACCTGATCTTAACCACCTGCTCATGTTCGGTTTTAATGGGCACAGGGAGTTATGACAGTGAGGATGAAGACAAACCCACTGCCTGATTCATTACTTTTTCATCTTGTACACTGTCCAGTATGTCCCTTCACTCACTTCCCTGTTGTCTGTATCCCAGAGAGGAGGTTATATGTCGTCCCTGAAATTGGTTCCCCCTTTCTATCGCACCATCCCTCCACCCTTGCGGCATCGGTCACTTTTTATAATAACTAACTCTGATTCATACTGACCGTGTAGGGCTGAGTAGAACTTCCCCTGTCAGTTTCCAAGGCTGCACATTTTCCCAGGAGTAGAAGACCCCATTGGAGCAGGCTGGTGGCTTCCAACCACTGAACTTGCAATGAGAAGCTCAAATCATAAGCCACCATGCTACCAAGGACCCTAGAAGAAGGCACTAGAATAGCCAATGGCTCATTCTGCTAGGTACATTGTGGCCGTGAGTTGGAGTTGATGACTCCGCAGCGACAGTGACCAAACAGGCAAGTCCACTGTCTAGAAGCTGCCCGTGATGCACACACTACATCCATGGTCTCCGCCCTGTTGTTAGGCACCATCAAGTTGGTTCTGACCTATAGTCACCCTAAGAGCCACAGAAGGAAACACTGCCTGGTCCTGTGCCAGCCTAACAATTGTTCCTGTCAATCCAGCTCATCCAGGGCCTTCCCTTCCCTTGCTGCCTGCCGTTACCTATGTCATCTTATAAGGCAAAAATCTACTCTGTTGAAGTTATTCTCCTTCTATTTTCACCAGGCCTTCGGGGGTCAGGGCACCTAATGGATCTGTTAGCCTACAGGGTCCACAGCATACCCACTCCATATTTAGATCGTCAAGACAGTTTTCTTGGTGGCTGGCTTTCTGCCAGGCCCAGGGTTCCCATGATGTGAGAACCAGCCTTCATATTATGCAGCTGATTTTCTTGCCCTAATCAGCGGGCATAGCAATGGACTTCTCTGAAGGCGCACACGGGGCTATCAGAGGGCACTACTGCTTTCGCTTCACCCCCTCCCAGGATGGAAGCTCTGAGCAGAAGTCCACAGTTGGAACAAGAAGTGCGTTTCATTTCTCAATCATCATGCAGGGGGGAAAAAAAGGAAGAAGGGTGGGGTGGGGGCGGGGAGCCAGTCTTCATGACATCATCCTGGGGATTGAATATTGTCTGGAAGTTTATATGGGAACAATATCGCTTTATGGGATTTGACTGGGGCTCTAAAGCATGAATGTTCTGGGGGAGAGAACATTAGTGGGTCAATTATAATGAAGTCCTGACTGCATTTGATTCTCCCAGGAAATAGAGATGAACTTGTGGTCAGGTTTAAGTACTGGGGAGCTATAAAATATTTAGGTTGTCATTATTTTCCCAACATTAGCTTCACAATCATACAGTAGGAAGGTAAGGAGCATATCTGATTGTCCTTATTTTCTAGATGAGTACCCTTGACAAGCCACCTGGGATTTAAATGAGAATTAGACATATCAGAGGACCAGGCAGAAGACTATTTATCAGACTGTTGTATGGAAAGGACTTGTAGCCTTGAAGGGTGACCTTCTCATTATAAAGGCCCCAAAGTGACATGTCCAGGGAGCCCCTTGGCTTCAGAGATGTAGAACTTGTGTAAGGCAAGTGTCCCTGACAAGCAGAAACAACCCAAGAGGAAGTGCCTGCTTTTAAAAAATGGAAACTCATGCACAGCATGCAGAATCAAAATGGTTTTTGTACTTGAAAAGTGTCTCCTGAATTCCCCTAAGAGTAAACTTTGTGGCAGGGGGCTCAATGAAGATAAAAATAAATAAATACTTCACGTGACTCGGTCTCTTCTGAAATACAATGTGTGCTATTTGTTCTTGCCAGCAAGTCAATCCCACTCAAAGCAAAGCCACAGTGGGTAAAGACCCCCCCCCCCCCAAACACCAACAATGAGTGCAAATGGATTCCCCAAATGCAAAACCAAGCTCACAGCAGTGCTAGAGGAGAAGGTAGAACTGCTTCTGTGAGGTTTCGAGACACGAACTCTTTACGGGAATAGAAAGCTCCATCTTTCTCCCATAAAAAGCGAGAAACCCTGCCGATTCTCAATCAGTCGATGTTGGAAGCAACTTTTTGACAGCAAGATTAATTGAAGAGGAGAGAAAGGGAACCAAGGAAACAGTCTTATTATGTCAAAAAAAATAGAAGAAGAAGAATCTTGACAGGAAGAAGCATTATGCTGCAAAATCAAGACAGGGAATTTTAAGAAACTGCTTAGAGAAAGGGCTGGGAATTGGCAGTGCTGCTAACCAGTATTCAGGTTTTCCAAAGGACTTGTGTGCTATCACTAAGCCCTGACCACAGGAAAAGATGGCTGGGTGAACAATGGGAGTCATGAGGAATGATGTTACCAGCATAGACTGGAGTGAATAATTGCAGTTGGAGGCCTCCTGGTGACAATTTTGAGAAAGCAAACACAGCTGCAGCGTAGCCAAATATAGCTGGCCAAGACAATGACATCCATAAAGTTAATCATTCTGAAATATGCTACCCTTATGCTCCACCAGAAAACTCAACACCCCTTCTATAATGGAAGAAGTCAAAATACAGTTTTCTGCATAGACACATGCAGCTGCTCCACAGGAACTGAATATGGGTGGTGATGACCTAGGTGCGTGAAGACTGCTCTCTTCTCAAGGCTCCCATTCTGAGGATGCGGCCATGGATAGATGCAGCCCCTTCTCTTGAAATATACGACAGCTCCGGAAAAGGAAATTCCATGGACTTCAGCATATAACAAAAAGAACGGAAACAACCGAAATGAGGAAAATGTAAGAAAGGCACCAACGACACTTCAAAATCAGTTGCAGTGTTTATGACTTATGTGAGTCAAAACTGGGTAAGAATGATCAAGACTGATGACTCAAACAAATAAACATAACTAGAAAAATCTGCATTCCTCCTCTACTAAGTGACATCCTTTATACTGCACTTTCATAGCATTTTTCCTTAAAAAATGAAACAAACAAACAAAAACATTTGTTGTGATTTAGGCGAAGGTTTAGAGCAGGTCTTCCGTTTTCCAGTTGTCGATCCAGACACAAATTCTATCAAATTCCCCTCAAAGTATCATCACTCAGTCTAACTTCCCTATTTCTTGTTTCCATTTTTCCACCTTTCCACTTAGCTTTGGCTTTAAGCAAGCCCTGGCCTTCGGATCTTAAATGGTTGGTCATTCTTGGTGAGTTTGGTTCTAGACCTGAACACTGACCAAGGAACGTAGACTTGGGCGTCTCGCCAGTCTCTCTCTGAGAGCCGTCTCTGAGACGGTAAGTGTGGTCTGTTCTATAATCTTGGGCTTCGATGCCCATTATCCTCCTTCTCTATGCAAGGCATGACATTTTTAATCGCCTCTTATGCATGTGAAAGTTGAACACTGAATAAGGAAGACCAATGAAGAGTTGAGGCATTGGAATTGTGGTACTAGTGAACAATACTGTAAGTTCCAGGGAGGGCCAGAAGAACAAAACTAATGTCTCGGAAGACGTACAAGCAGAATTTCTGCCCCCAGCAGGGAGGGTGATGAGACTTCATCTCACGGACGTTGGACATGTTATCAGGAAAGACCAATCCCTATAGCATCATCCTTGGTAAAGTAGAGGGACAGAGAACAAGAGGAAGGCCCTGAAGGAGATGGATTGACAAAGTGGTTGCAACAATGGATTCAAACATAAATGTGAAAATCGTGTCAGACCAGACGGAATTTTGCTGTTGTCTCCATGAGTCAGAACTGACTTGATGGCATTTTAACCACATCCAGGACCTCCTAATGCAATCACATTTCTCTTTAATCTTACCTTAAGATCTTTCAAGGAAACAATGAAATGTCAGGTTTCAACTTGTATTCGTTGCATTTGCTTGATACCCAACGAGAACATCATTACATATGAGAGTGCACATGCATATTTCAGTTGGTCTACACCAATTTACTCTTCCCACTCTATAGGTCCATACATCCCCTGTAACTAACTTCATCCTTTTGGAAATTGCCCAATTTATATGCCAGATACACTGAACATGCCAATGCTTTCTTGTCTCAGCTCTGGGATTATAATATAAATGACACAAAGCAGTGGCAGCAGCAAACAGGCAGGAGGCATCGACTCTCCTTTGGTCAGGGGGAGCTATGCCCACAGCACTAGAAGATGTTGCTGTAGGGCCTATTGTCCAGACTGTCCTGGGAATATTCTTTGCCCCCTCCTCCTCGAAAGCCTAAGAGTCTTGGTGGCAGCAGCAGCAAACACCTCAGTTACAGTTTAGAAATTATAGCTTCTGGGCCAGAGGAGTTTATAAGCAAGAATGGAAAGGCCAGTAAAATGGGATGGGCCTCAGCTTTTTGCTCAGTGAAATGGGCAGGATTGTTTTAGTGAATTTCTTTCGCCTTCAACTGAAGTTGCCCTGTAGTTCTGGGCAAAAAAAATAAAACCAAAGTTCTGAAGACTATTCCTAGAAGTGTTGCTGATTTACAGTACATTAGTCACGATGCTAAACCTTTTTTTAAGCTTTAAACTTTCAAATGATCAAACTAATAACCTGTAAATATATATTATATTGTACAATTTCATAAGTTTGAAAACCAAAGATCATTAAATGGCAGTTCTTTTAGGAAAGTGAAGAAATATGCCCCAAAAGATGGTTTTCCATATATACTCACACACCTACATGTGAGCATAAGTGTATATATTTTAACTGACCTACCCAATCCGCCTGCCCATCCACTCATGCGCGCATCCACTTATTCATCAACCCACACATCTACTTATGTCTCCACCCACCCGCCCAGCTATCCACTCATCCTTATTTTATGCTTAAATAACCAAATATCTTGCTCTTGTGTTTAAGGAGATCATTTTTATTTGTGTCAGATAAATGAGGCACAACTTCCCTGCTACAAGGGAAGAACTAGGAGAAACAGATATAATTCATGGAGGAGGATATAAAATACCACTTTAAAATTTAATGAGCCTAAGTCAAGCCAGGAACTTTCTTTGGGGAAAACAAAACTAAACTAAACTAAAAACAGCCACACGAGCATAAAACCTTTCTGCATTCGATCTGAGAATTTCAGATCTAGTGTGAAAGCTGAAAATTTCGTCCTATGGTTCAAAACCCGATCCCCTTACCCCCAAAATTGAAGCTGTCCAGAAGTTATGTTAAAATGACAAATAAATCCAAGAAAATTAATTGCCTTGTCTGCAACTGGTGAGTCACCACCTTCGTCTGTGAAGGGGGAAATCTTCCGTCCTATTTGAGCCTGTAAATGTCAGACAAAGCAGCTGTCGGGCTGGGGGATGTGATCTCCATGCTTATGACAGAGGGAGCCATATGCAGCCTCGGTGAAAAACAAAGCATTTTCCCATCTTGAATCACTGGCACTTAAAATAAAAACATGACACCCATCCCATTTTTCAAGCACTGTATGCTTGCTGCCAGTGGTTTTGTTTGTGTTCTTTTGGTTTATTACTAGTAGAGGAATCTTGGTACAAAGGTTATTTATTTGGGCAACTCTCATCCAGCGACTGACCTAACAGGAGTCTAACCCAAATCTTGTCAGAATAAATGTCTTTAATATCACCGTATGTGAAAGGCCACATGTGTCTAGTGGTGTGTGTGGTGTGTGCGTGTGTGAAGTTCTGGATAGCCTCAGATGATAGTTTAGGCTAAAGGCGGGTCAAACTCCATCTCCATAAATCTTTCTGAGTGGGGGGAAATGGGTCTAATAACTTGTTAGTTGGCTCTGAGGCATTCATTCAAACAGAGTAATTAAAATTTAACCGAAAACGGAACCTGTACTCATATGTCATTTTGAAAGCCATATGATTACATATTTATTAATATTGCATTCTAAATTATCAGCTGGCTTTAAAACATCACTCTCAGTGATCGGAACATAATATACAATCTGCAGTTCATAAAAGAGGCCATTCATAAAACTCCCGGTGTCGTACTGTGAACGTGTAAATCTCACACAAGCTCACCAGTCATTTCAATCACCTAACGGGAACTGTGCCTCTCGATAAAGGGTTGGAGTCGCCATTTCATGTCAGGGTATGAAACAAATGGGGGGAAAGTGCAGTTGGCTCGAAATCGCTTGAAAATGCTTCCCCGCCTTCTTTTAAAAAGTCCTTCAGGGGATGTCTAAAGCTGCCAGTAAATGAGAAAGACGTTCCCTGGAGAGGAGAGAGATTTCCATCCCTTCCCGCCTGGATTCAGAGCATGGCAATAGTGGATGACGCAATGACACAGCGGTGATGCTAAAGGGAGATGAGGGTTTGACAGCTACCTGAGGGCACCACGTTTACTGCTCTCATTCGCTCCTGGTTCCCGCACCGACTTTTCCTGGACGGTGCAGCTTCCGTTCGCCTAGATTTGGCCAGAGTTTTTTTCTTAAGGAAAAATAAAAATACATTTTCTGCACCGCTACACAAGTAGCACACCACGGTGGCCCGCTTCACATTACTCTGCATGTCCTGGGCGCGGGATCGCACGGGATTGGCACGGCCACAGGACAACCACAGGGACCCAAGCCGTCCAGGATTGATCCTCATCCTCTGCATCGGAACAGGGGTTTGGGCAAAGCTCATGGCAGAAAAGAAAACACATTAATGTCTTAGTAAGCCCGCTTCTCCAAACTAGAATGGGTGGCATTTAAATGCAAATAAGATCAGCCATGCTGAGGGGAGACTTCAGCAGTTGGGAAGATGTGCTCAATTCTCTCTCAGACATCAGGCTTCCCTGATGGTATCTGGTCTCTAATGCCGCTGGGTGATGTATACCACAATATCAGCAGAGGATATTTTGGTACAACTCCCCCCCCCCCCCCCCCCGCCACACACACACACACATGCACACTATTTTTTAATGAAAGTTCAACTTCTAAAAACCCAAACTCCAAGGACAGGGTAAAATGGCATGAACAGTTTGGAGGTACATACAAAACAGAGAAAGACGTTACAGTCTTTTTCATCAGGGCCCAGATATATTATTATTAAGGCAGCTAGTGGAAAAGAAGGGAAAAATCAACTCTGAGAGGAAAAACATTTTAATAATGAGCCCATGAAATCTTAATTACTAGGTTCAGCTCTGAAAAGGCCTATCTCTTATTTATCTTGTCTTTCAAGGTTCTTACCCACACCCCCCCACCCTCAAACACATCACATCTTATCAACAGAAGCCCAACTATCTCAACCCAGCAAATTACAATTAAATAGCAAGACTTCACAATTAAAATAATACCTCGGCCCAGATCAAAGATAACATTAGTATTCGAAAATAACCAATGTGGGATGCATTTTCGGTCTCAAGAAAACAGCTGAATTGAAAATACATACTATTAGGGAAGCAATCTCATCTGAAAATGTTTTGAACACTTTCCTTTAAGAACCACATGCATAGCCTCTCAATTAGACTCTTCTCATTTTGATTCCTTATTATACTCTTCATGGAACCAGGCTATAAATTAGCTCTAGCTCTGTCTTTTCTACGTTGAAATGGCATTTCCACATATACTTTAAATGCCACATAGGGGTACAAAATGCAGACCTTGCTGTTTTTGCCCTTCAACAAAGGTGCTGGCTCCTGGCAAACCCACATATATTTTTACTTAAAATGTAGTCATGG
Organism: Nesogale talazaci; assembly: GCA_004026705.1. NCBI lineage: Eukaryota > Metazoa > Chordata > Mammalia > Afrosoricida > Tenrecidae > Nesogale > Nesogale talazaci. Next base: position 77,146 of record PVJH01004087.1, on the reverse strand, counting down.
TTAATTAACATAGGGAAGGATGGTGTGAATCGGCACCAAATTCTCTGTTTTTCTCACCAAACACTAATGGTAGAAAATGACCACCTATTGATATTGAATAGGTGACAAACGTCTTTGCTACAATGTTCAAGCACCGTCACATTCAGAAAAGCGTTGGTTGTCTGAAAAATTCTGTCATGTGTCTACTTCACTTCACAGGTCTCTCTCCTCCTCAAAAACATGCGCACATACACTTATACACAATGCACACAAGGAAATCAAAGCTTTGCTTTACTTCTGTGTGGCATTGGCAAGTACATCACCTTGGTCAGCTTCATCTGTAAAATGGGGATAATGCCCATCCTAAAGATTTGCTGTAAAGATTATATACAGTGAAAATAAAGGGACATGACAGGGTCACGATGAGTTGGAATCAACTCCCTGAGAGTGAGGTGCATTGTTCTTTTTTGGTGGGCAGAGTTGTTGACTGGAAGCAGGGGCTTTGGGGTCACATAGCGGGCATTTGATTAATAATCTATGTTTTGTCATATTAGGAAGAAAAAAACCACTATTTTTGTCCTCTAGTCACATTCCACTTCCAGTGGTTTCTTAATCCATGAATCTAGGGCATCTGATGAAATGGTCTCAAGAGTCTCTCTCAACTTTAGCGAGGATGTTTCTTCCTCAGACCACCCTTTGGTTGAACTGAACAGTGATGTTTGATCGTTATCTTCACATGGGGACACCAAATCAACAAAAGGTTAATTCACCAGGGTGATGAATTTACATGCAGCATATTGCTTCTTCATCTCCAATAGTATAACTTACAGACATGGTAAAAAAAACAATTTAAGATTTAATTCTAACTTATTGGTAGTGTTTTTACAGTATCTAACTCTAATCTGATAAATCCCCAAGAACACTCTTTGACCTTTCATACCTCCATTATCTTCTGATTTTTATTTTTTAATGATATCATGCTTTTCTGGAAATGGGAAAAATGCTGAGCTCAAGAGTCAAGAAGTCTTTTTGAAGACATAGCAGTTTTTATTCTGTCATGAGGGACATATATGTCCCATGTGGACTCTCATGGCAGAGTTGGTGGGGTGAGGCCCATTTCTTCATATCCATGCAGTTATAAAGGTTCCCACCAGAGGGTAGCATATGCAATAACTGGGACAAGAGTTTCCCAATAAACTGGAGAAGCTGAGGATATTGGTGGATGATATATGTCCCATGGGCCAAAAAGGGTAACTGCACCATGAGTTGATTTCTGTCCCCCCTCCACCTGCAATTTCATTTCGAAGACAGCATGTCATAGATTTGTTTATTTACATATGTAATACACATTTTAAAATCTTGTCATCATTGTGATAAAAGTGAAACGAAGGAGGAAACAGTTATCGTCACCCCTAATCCCAGGCCAATTGTGTCCATTTGAAATAGAAAATGAACAGCCACCACCATCACCAAATAGGCTGCTTTTTACTTCCCCTAGGCTTTGCAGTAAACAACAGTCTAGGGTAATAAGGTAAGAGGAAGTTATTTTAAATAATTCTATTTATAGTTTTGATCATGAAGTTTTAGATGCCTCAAATTTGATGCATGTTATAGCAATTCTATACCATGACTGAGCCTTAAATGATCTGGGCCCTTTAAACACTGGATTGCCAGTGGGGCCATCCAGAATAATACTTCATCTCAAAACCTATTTGTGCATCTGCCTTGAGGACTCAAACATATTACATCTTGCAAACTTACCTAATATATTCTTAAAGGAAATCGCCATTGCAAATGTGTTTGTTGCACTGTTTTACAAAACCAACACCAGAGAAGCACCTCTGCTTTATTTAAGCTCCTTTTAGGAACCGATTAAAATCTAGCAGACTGCAATTCAGTCCAAAAAGCAATCGACTGCACGTGACAGCCCCACTGGATAACAGTGATTTTACGCAGTTATCTTCATAGCTGTATGAATATGGCAATAAAAATTTACTGTTTTGCAAGTTTTGAGCGTTTAAACTTATAATAGCTCCTCCCACACACCTCGATCTAGTCTCTGATGTAAGTTAATTAAAAACGATGCTGTCTCAGGGTTAAAGAGACTACAGCTATCATAAAAACAAACGATAAAGTAAAATTTACAAATCATTTTATTTTATCTTTTGCCCGCACTTGTGTTCTCTCTCCCTTCTCTCTCTCTTGTCTAGTTAAGCAAATGCTAACAACCAGTAAAAATATTTTGAACATCACTTGAAATAACTAACATTTGAAAGGAGAGCAGAAGTTATTTTATGATTTATATAGGAGTCGCCATGGTTCAGACACAGAAGCTCTATTCTGAACACATAATTTTGAACAACACATCCATTCACCAAGTGAAAAAGGCAAATTATATGTTCATAACTCATCATTTAACTGATAGAAGACAACATCTTTCAGAGGCCAGTCAAATTTACATTTCATAAAACAGTCATTAGCTGCATATATTGTGACCACCTAAGATGCATGTGACTATCAATCCAGAATCATGATCAGGCCAAGTCTTTGGTTCATCCCAACCCTCTAGGCTATGTAGGAAACCACACATAAGACTTGTGAACTAGCTAATGTGTAAGCATGTATTATATATGTACACAGATACCTATTTTTAGAGGAGACAGGGCATAGATATTCTCAAGCAAATATCATGGGACTGTTACTAATCAAGATTAATTTCTCGGAGAAAACTGCCAAAAGGAAATTCAATATTTTAATTTGCATTATTTGACGATATCAGATGAGACAATGAACCTGATCATGTGTACAAGCAAGTTAACATTCTTAATATTGACGGAAAGGGCAATTCTCATTTTACAGATTCGATTATCTCCCTGCCCCCTCCCTCTTTTTTTTTTTTTTAATCTTAGCTGTTCAAATAATTGGCCACTGCAGAGTTTCTTCAGAACCTCTCAACTCATAACACTTTACACACTAGGAAAAGAAACCATAGGGGGAAGTTAGGTGCCAGGGAATGGATCATAAAGCTGGAAAGGGTCTCAACATTGGAAAGCGTCTATCTGTAAGGTGCCAGAAAGAATCCTGGTGTTAGGACTCCTACTGTGTGATCAAAAAAACGTCGCATATGCACTGTAAGCAAAGATAGCGATTCGTTTTCAACAGATTAATTGTAGCTTGGATTCACTACCAACTATCTTGGAGATAAGAAGCAAAATTCTAAACATTCCAAGTCTGAAAAGAACACAAACCTTTCAACCTCACATGAGCAATCCTCCCCTTTTAAGGTTCTCTTTTCATAACATCCCTGAAATACAAGTATTATCTATTGATTTGACGGCCTGAGCTGTAAAGAGAAACTTTCCTATGAAGACCATGGAGCCAGCTAAAAATGAACCATGCTTCCCTTCCCTCTGCTTCTGCCAGTGCATCGCATTACCTAGTTCGACTACAGGCAAAACCACCAGAATCACATTAATTATTGACTTATAGACTACACATCAGACAAGCCATCGTGATTACGTAAAAAAAAAATTACCTCTAATTTCTGCAGCACAGTTCAATAGGCTCTTTTAATACTTTACAATTATTCTTTTCTCCTCTTCTTTCCTCTGCCTCTCTCCCCATAGGAAAGAAACCTTTGCAAATGGGAAGAAGCTTAGTGGGTGATTTGGCAAGGAGGAATCCTTACATCGGCCACCACAGCTCCGGCAGCCCCGCATTGAAAATGACACAGGCATGCACACTGGCACGCGCGCACCCCTCCCAGACACGCGGCCCCCGCGCCCAGGCGCGTCCGCGCGTGCGCCCGCCCCGCCCGCGCCCTCCAGACCCCGGGACGGCGCGCCCCGGCCGGCCGGGGCCCCGCAGCGCCCCGCACGCGTGCTCCTCGCGGCGTCCGGCACCCCGGGGAGGCGGCGGCTTTCGGACCCGCCAACTCCCGGCGCCCCTCGCCCGCGGCCGCCGCTTCCCCGAACGCGCCTTCGCCCGCCGGCCTAGGGGAGGAGAGAGCCGGCGCCGGGCTGGGCGGGCAGACGCCTCCCCTCCGGCCGGGCGCCCCGGGCCGGGGCGCGGCGCGGCGCGGCCCCGAAGCTCTACTCACATCCTGTCGGGAGCCAGCAAGCGGCTCTCCACCATCATGTCCGGGAGGAAATCCAGCTTGAAGGCAGAAGTCATGGTCTCGGGCGCACACGGCCGCGCTCGGGCGAGTGGGAGGGAGCGGCTGTGCGCGCGCCGCCGAGTCGGCGGCGGGCCGGCGCGAGACAGGCAGGGACAGGTGCGCGCGGCCTCCCCTCGGCGGCCGCCCGCGTCCGCGCCCGCGCCCGAGCCCCAGCCGGCAGTTGTCACATTCTCTCCCCCGGCTCTCTCCTCCAATCCCCTCCGAAAGCCCGAGCCGGGGCCAGGGGCTGGGGCGCGCCAGGTGCTGCGAGCAGAGGCGGAGCTCTGCGCCCGCCGCCGAGGCGCTTAACCCCTGCAGGCCCGCCCGGCCCGCCAGCGGGGGGAGCTCGGAGGCCCCAGCGGGCCCCCCCACCCCACCCCCCACCCCCAGCCCAGACAAACGGGCCCTGCCCGGGAGGCACCGAAAGCGGGGGGTGGGGGGGTGAAATCACCATCTTGGGGCGCCCTGCAGCGCAGCCAGAAAGGCAAACTAGTTCAATGGACAGACTTTGTCCCGATCCACGAAATTCTCCATCCCCAGGGCATCGGGCAGGCAGGCGGAACCACCACTTTCAGATCGGTTTGGGGCAACTTGATTTCCAAAGGCAACCCGCCTTCCAGAAGAAAACTGAACTCCCGACCAAAGCCACGAGAGACTGCACGGTCACGAGTGTTTGCTCAAATGTTCCTCCGTGAGATGTGCTTGCTGTGTTAGTTGTGTTAGCGGAACCACGGGGATAACGTTCGTGATTAAGCCAAAGTAAATATGAGATAAATGGCTCAAACAGCATTTAGAGATTGAATCTCGGTGCTTTGCGGAGGAAAAAAGGGAGAATCTGCCTCTGCAAATCATATTTCCTTTCACGGAAATATTAAGAAGTCTGAATACGAAGGGGCTGAAAAGCGATGATCTTTTTTTTCCTTTTTAGAACAATAAGTCACACATTTGCCAATTCCTAGCCGTCAATACAGAGTAACTTCATGAAGTGTGCTAGGTCCATAATAGAACGACGACAGGGCTGAAGTGACGCTGAGGATTCATGACTGGTTTATTCATAGGAATTGAGAAAAATGGCAAAATTTATCCACATGACCACAGCGGGCGAGTTTCTTTTTATCTAGGTGCTCTGCTAAGGGCTTGAGAAGGTCGTCAGTTGTCAGCCCTAGTGTTCTCTTTACCGTTTGCTGCTGGGTTAAGGGAGGAAAATAAAACTTTGCAGAAAGTAGTCACAGCAGTGGAGATGCACGTAACATGTCACTTTCTAAATCACTATCAACCGTGTGCACCAGGTGTACGTCGTGTAATAGTTTCGAAGGTAACTGTCACTCTCCATGTTATTCTGTAACTCCCTGTCCTCAAGTTGATGCCGACTCATAAGGACCCAATAGGCTAGGGTAGCACCGCCCCTGGGGTTTCCAAGCCTGCAATTGTTTATGGGAGTGGAAAGTCAAGGCTGTCCACCCCACCCCACCCCCCGTTCGCCCCGCCCCCACTTGTGTCTAACTGCAGGCCTTTCTGATGCAGCCCAATACATGACCATGACACCACCAGGGCTCTCCTAGTTTGCAATAACATATAACACAATAATCAATATATATTCCATGCATACATCTTTGAGCGTAGGGCGAATGTCTACATTTGAGTGTTGGTATGTATGTGTATTTATCGTGTGTGCACAGGCACGGATTGTGATATAGGTTGGAGAATCTGATTTTCACTTCCACTCTCCGTTGTTTTAAAATATGTTGAAGAAAATCATACAAGTGTACTGGCTGGACTTTCTCCTTACACATAGAGGGATGCCTGGGATAATCCTGGCAGAATTAAACTACTGAGTCACATGAACTGAAACGTATCAGACCCCACAATATGGAGAACATACTGTTGGCTTTTGTCTCAATTTCTTCTGTGATGATAACTGATCCTCTTTAGTGGATATTAAGAGAAACAGTTATTTACGTGTTATTTTAAAACCTAGCTTTGATGGAGAACTAATTTGGAGTAGTAAGTGGCCTGCAATAGTCAATTAACTCCATACATTTTTAATTCACAATTTGCTTTCAACTGAACAATAAATCTCTCAGTCTCTTGACCCTCTAACTATAAGGTAGTCAAAGGCAGAACTCCGCTAACCTTCATTCATCATCGGAGGTTACCCCCCTGAAGTTGTGTTATATGTTTGTATGTGTTTTAATATCTGAAACTCAGGAATGATGAACCTGTGGGGACAGCAAGTAAAATAAGGTTTGCGGGGTGGGGAGGGTGTCCAGTGGTGGTGGTAGGGTAAGAGGGAGACAGGGTCAAGAAGTCGAGAAAGAAAAAGAATGTTTGCAAACTGATTATGATAGCAATTGTACAATTCTGCTTGATGTGATTGCACTGTACAGTGATATATGTATTAACTTCCAATAAATAAATAAACAAGAATAAATGGAACAAGGACATAGAAAAAAAGAAATGAAATGAAATATTGCCTTTCTTGTGAAAGCATGTCTAGGTTCAGGTGAATTTAGAAACAGATGGCAATAAAATGATTTCTTACATCCAAAACGCTCAGCCACTCCTGAAGATGCTGGCTTCCTTTGAAACTAAAAGATGTTTTATTGGTGGTGGTCTTTTAATAATTCTAGTAAAATAATTGGCTGATGCCAGGAAGACAATCCATGATAGTCTTTGGCTTCCCATATATTATTTATATAACTCCCTAAGATATGGCAAGCTGGCTACATAACCAATTTCTTTTCAGAAAGACCTAAAAAAACTAGCTTCCCAAACAGAGGCAATACATAACCACATTAATCAGAGAGGGAGAGCAAGAGATTCCGAAATCAGATATGGAATTAAGCTCCATAAGCATCTTTGTTCTATAAGGTAGAGAATGCTTCATTAACATGTACACTTCTGAAATATTTATTTTCTCTTTAATTGCATGTGAGTTCGTTGGAGAAGCTGTAGGGAAGCCCTCTTCCTGACTTAAGCCTTCTCAGCAGTTTGTTAAATTCTAGCTTCAAATCCCTCGAGGCAATCGTGGATTCAAAGCCGCTTTTAATCATACTATAAGGAGGGTGAAGTAGTATGTAAGTAGGTCATAGAGAAAGAATTACAAGCGCATAGGTTATTGCCTTATTTAACAACTACAGGGTAACATAGTTTCAAAGCACATTTGCTTTTGGCATTTAAAGTTAGCAGCAAAAACCACCATTACATACCAAAAACCCAACCAACTCAACATAGGAGCCTATGATGTGAACCACGGAAAGCTTATGAAGTGTAGCTGAGTTTAAGTAGTTTGGCTGCCAAAGACATAATGTAGTGATTGCATAGGCACTTGAAGGAGGTGCCAGAGGAGACAAATACATAAACACACACATACACAGAACCCCTCCCCTGGGTTTTCACAACAGCCTTCCAATTGTAGCTTTCATTTCTAATATCTATTCCGTTTCCATGATCACAGCACCAACACAATAGCCCTTTTCAAAAAAAATACACGTTTCAAAAGCTCTTGAGCTGAAACAAAACAAAACACCCAATCACACACCACCTGATGAGAAGCCTAAATTTATCATTTCACTGCTTTGGCAGAAGGACCAATATTTTAAACAACTCAATGTCCCTCTCCCCACCTCCCCCCACCCCGACTTAAAATTTTTTTTCATGCAGCAATGGGCTATGAGGTGTCCTGTTTGGGGCAGTTGGAATTCTTTGGCAGACAGCACCACGGGGTCACAGTGAACCCTCGGTTGAATGGAGCTATTTTGTAGCCTAGGATCTTATCGACCACTATGAGAGGGTATGAGGACACCACCGAGCCTCGCTCAAGGAGTTGACCTGGTTGGTAGCACCCAGTTCCCTGGTGTTAATGAGGACAAAGTTGTTAGGAACAATGGTGCTTCCTCCTAGTTTTAGATTCATTGTAGGGAAACCTTAAGCTCTTCCCTCATCCCATCCCCCTTTCTTCCCTAATTGTCTTCTTTTTTCAATCAACTTGCTATTCATTTCCCAAACAAAAAGCAATTCAAGAATTGGAAATACATCAAGGGAAAGTTTCTGAATGACCTCATTTCATACGAGGCCTTCCAAGGCAAAAGAGGGCACTGTTCTGTTTCAGCTGCTTGCACCTCCTCAGCCCTCACCTCACAGTGAGTTCCGTCCCATGACCATTGTGTGAGGCCTGCATGCTCTCCACCATGAAACAGCAACAACAAAATTCTCCACTGAGAGGTGGATTAGTCCAGAGAGCACCCCTTGCTGCAATGGGAGGATGTCCTTTCCTAACTTCCCACTCAACAAATCAGAAGGCAGTTCATTATAGATCTTTCCACATTGTTTGAACCAAATGATACATCTGAGGTTGTGCCTGATAGTGATTAAGATTATAACCAAATACTTGTCTTCTTCTACAGACAATGCCATGACACATTTTCATATTTTATTATTCCTACACAACATGTCCCAAACAGGACAGCTAAGGAGCAAGCATCTGCAAAATGCATCCACCCTAGTCAGACAGCCACGTTCATGGAAGGAGTCTGCTTAGGCTTGGTTTTTTTCCCCATTCGCTTTTGGCTCATCGTGACAGCTTTCCCCGATTACATTTTCAAACTCAAATTTTATTAACATAGCTGTTTCAATAAAAATTTTTTTTTTAGAAATTAAAAACAAGAAACCCCAATGTGCTCACAGGCATTGGAAGCAGGAAGCAGCAGTTCTATAAGAGAATTTCATATCATTTCTAGCCAATTCATTTGAAATCTGCATGAATTTTAAGTACCTGAGAGAGTTGCTAATTGTGTGGCCCTTGTGCTTGTTCTTGGCTTATTCTAGTTCCATCAACAACTTGCAAAAATAAATAATAATGACTTTTATATGCTTAAAAATAACTCAACTATCCCTGAAATGGTACATCGGAAACATATCTTTGCTTGGTTCCCTAAAGGTACCACTTAAAAAAAAACCACACTTATATCATCAATCAAAAGTGGAAAATGAACATCTTGTTTTTCGCCTATTTTGAAAGCTCTGGAAGGGTGCATTCCCTCCCTAAAACAATTAAGAGAAGTTAAATGTCCACAAAATAAATGTCAAATGCATTCTTAAATTTTTAAGGAGATTATAAAAAGTCACTCTCCTTTGAGAAGAGCTACTCCTGGCTTTCTGCAATTGTATGTTTTGGGGAATTTGTTCTTAACAGAGCAAAATTACATAATGGCATTTCTCTTCCTTCTGAAGGGGCCCTCTGGATGCGGACAGTCCTTCGTGTACATACCGCAGCACTCTGACATGAGAAGCACTTCAGAAGCTTGCACTCAGAGGGAATGAAAGACGAATACTGTGGGTCTCTCAGACCCAAAGGCAAGACCTCCCACCATTCCCCTTTCTAAATTGCCTTTGCTTTCCCCTTCTTTCTCCATAATAACAGCTGCTGCCTTCTTTTCCTTCAGGATTATCCCCTTCCTTCTCCTTTTTCCCTGTTCTCTTTCAGATGGGAGCCAGACAAACTGCAGAAGCTTCCATCCGCTGCAAGGTGTCTGAGTAGGTGAAAACCAAACCAAAGCCACCACCCTCGAGGGAATTGTGACTCGGAGGTAGGTGACTCTGAAAGTGAAGAGAGCACAAGACGAGGGTTGCGTGTCCGCAGAGAGATCAGATTTGAGTTGCTTTCTCAGGCTGATTTCTGAAGTAGGAACAGCTGTCTCACGAAGGAATTCCTTTCCAGGCTTTTCCAGGAGGGATGAGGATGGGGATGCAAGACTGTGCACCGTGAAATGAGTAAATAAGAGGTGAAAATTGGCAAGTAGGAGAAGGGGGAAAGGGCAGGAAGAAAAGAAAGGCTTGCTTGTGTAGCTCAGTGATTTGCACGTCGAAGGCACTCAGACAGAGCCTTTTGAAGGAATGTCCCAGTCCCCTCTCACAGATGCCCAGATTGGTCAAACTACACCAAGTTACCCTTATCTGGTGCCAGCCTGGCTGCAGGAACAAAACTTAACACCTATCACAATGAGGTTTTCCGTTCCCTCCCAATCTGGCCTTACCCTGACAAAGTGCTTTTGCTGATTGGCCGAAAGTGCTTATCTTCCCGTCATGTGTTGTTAAAATACATAAAGGAGAAATGATTGCTTGGAAAAAATGCAACAGCTGAGAGCAGCAGCAGCTGGGAGACACAGGAGTAGGCACACCATGAAGCCCCAGAGAGAACTGTAAGGGGGGGTGGCTGAGGAGGGGGGGGGCGGGGCAAAGGCAAAGCAATGGAAAGCCTGAAGCTTTCAAGTGGGGCTGCCTGGCACCAAGATCTTGGCAAGAATCAAAATCACAACTTCAGAGGGAATGTCTGCAGGCACTGCAGTCCCTTTTCTGGAGAGTCCCTGCTTTTCCCAAACAAATACATCCCGAAGAAGCATGAATGAAGAGAGCAATTGCTGATGCTCCCAGAAACTACCACACACGGGCCTACTTTCCAGACGACGTTAACTGATCCCCACCCAAGAATTTCGAGTTACTGAGATCAGAAGACACCTGATACCAGTGCATGCAGATCAGGCCCTTTAAGACAACCGCTACTTTCAGTTGGCATGGACTGTAAGACGTCAAGAACAAACCTGTGGGATTCTGTGTATGATGCTATCCAAGAGTGTCCCGATTCATTCTGAAAGCACGCCTTCTACTTCTCGGATTGATCAGTCAGACCTTTGTCAAGTGCTTGCCCACTACTTCCTAGTCTGGATGAGTAGCTAAAAAATCAAAGCCTACCATGATCCTCAGATTAAGAAGTGCAACGTGTCAGCCTAATTATCACGACAGCAATTATGCAACAGAGCTATTAAAATGCCATGTAGGTTGAAAATATATTAAGGTTTTGAGCACAGGAAGTTATTTTTTCCCCACAGTATGGTTCGAATCTTTAGATATTTTTAGCTCTGGTAAAGGTTTTGAAAAACCTAAATGACTTTTTCTTTAAATTTGCTTTTATGGTAATTCTCATGAAGTCCATTGTGGGGGAAAAAAATCCTTCTTTTAAGGGAATGTGCCCCAAAATCTTCATAGAAGAGTGGTATAGCTACCTACTCAAACAAAGTGGAATACGTTAGTTAAAGAATGAAAACAAAACTGGTCAATTCTGACTCCCAGTTACTTTATAGAACCCTGTGGATTCCTGAAACCATAACTCATTACTGGAGTAGAAAGTGAGTCTCATTTTTCTCCTAGGGAGCAGATGGTAGTTTTGAGCTGCTGATCTTATGGTTACAGCGCAACTCAGGAGCCACTGTACCACCAAGGCTGAGTTATAGCTGGTCTTGTCTCTACAGCTCATGGGGATGCCCTATGCAATGCCATTACTTAGTTTCAAATCCTTCTCAATGTTAATAGCTCTGTTTTACTTCATAGGAATACAAGAAAAGGAGAGATAAGAATGACTGTACCTTAGAAAGAAAGGTGATTAAACTAAGGCTTTTGTTTTATAACAAAGGGTTTTCTAAAGACTCCTCCACTCTTTTCATTTATCTCTTGTCTACGCACCCATCCTACTAGGCCCAGATTGTCCCTCTTTTGCCTACATGATCCCACTTGACCCAGCATGTTTTCTGGTTTCCTTGAGTAATGGGAGTTTTATCAATCTAAGACTATATCTCATATTGAATATAGAATATGTTTGTTACTTGATTGCTTACAGTGATGAGACCTATTTCAGCACCTCACCGACCCAAAATCTAGGTTTTCATTTCATAATGCTTTAAAATTCCCTATCATTCCTTCCAACACTGGTCTCCATTCTAGAGATTGAAGCCCAAGGAAAGTGAAGCCTAATCCATTGCCCCATTGAGTTGATTTCAACTCACAGTGCCTCCGAGGGAAAGAGTCGAACTTCTTCATGGTGTTTCCAGGGCATCTTTCCAGAAGCAGTTTCTCACATTTTTCTTCCTCCGAGTCGCTCATGTGTCTAAACTTCCATTAGCAGTTGAGTGGTTATCGACTGCACTACCAGGGCTCCTTGCTTTGATTCAGAGCTTATCATCAACTCTTTGGGTGAACAAGGGGGGCTGTAGACTGGACTTATAACCTGGAGGCCAAACCTGCTGCCATTTTCCTTATTCCCTTAATGTGTGCCTCTTCACCCCTGGTCTCCAACTCTTTGGTTCCACATGCTTCCTAAAACTGGCCCAGGGAGGTGGGTCATGTCTCAGGATGGCAAGACAGAGAGGGCTGGGCAGCTGACTCTATACACAGCAATCGGTGACTAGCCCTGAGTTATATAGGGTGATGGTTGTTTCTGAATTGTTCAAATTCATCAGAGGTAAAAGGAGGAGCACACAAACCAAGGCCATATCAACCAGCATGATCGTGCCACAACTCCAAAGGAAGAAATGGCTCTAAAATGTCAAAGAGTAAGTAGCAAGCTACAAGTTCAAGTTGACCAAGGAATGGGTTGGGCTTGGGAGTCAGATGTCTTGAGTTAGACACCCTCCCATTTATGGGCTCTGCATTCCATGCCTTTGCCCATGGTAGCCTGACCAGGGTTCTCGCTAGTCATTGAGCTGATTCTATTAACTTCTCACCTCTACAATTGGGTACCCCTTTCCATTTCCTTCTTTTGAGCTCAGTTTTGGGGTTTGTTTGTTGCATCTTTAAAACAGGAATAACAGTTGCCATTAACTCTTGAATATTTTGTGAGGATTAAATTACCTAAAAGAAAACACCTTGCATGGTGATGTAAGAGTGCATGGCTAGCTTCCTTTGTTGTTGCTGTTGTTGAGTTCCTTACTGATAATCGTCATCATCTTCTCCTTTGTTTAAACCTAGACCTGACAGCTATGGAAAAGGAAAGAGAATGCCAATTCTAACCCAATTCTTCCTATAGCATTAATGCTTTCACCAATCCTTCTTCCAAACCCAGAGCCCAATCCAGAGGGAAGAGGGAGAATTTTGAGTTAGGAAGAGCAAGTGAGTATTTGGGGACCTGGACTAAAGGTCTCTGTCCTTTTCTACTCACGCTCGTTTTTTGAAGAGAAATACAAAAGGAGACTTCACCGCTGACCCCAGGAATTCCTGCCATGGGAAATGATTGCTGGAGCATTCCCAAATTTAGAGCTAAGCCATATCTGACAGACACCCCCCCCACACACACACACAAGAAGATTTTGGGTTCCACACCAAGACTAGGAAAAAGAAAGCATCATCACGATAAGACTGTCAGGGCCTGTAACCCTTGGGTTACTGAGATGGATCATTTGGCAGGAGGTTCAGGCCACTTCCCAACACCAATTCCTGCATCAAAGCACAACCTCACCCATTCTCATTAAACTCACAGAACAGCGAAAATCCCACAATGCCTTATCACTGAGTCTCAGGACAGAGTTTTAAGGGACCATGATTGCTGCCTTTCTCAGAAAAGAGGGGTTATAAAAAAACAGCACAAATCTTGTGGGTGGACCATCATCATCATTTTTAACTTTAAGCTCTTCTTCACCACAACAACAAAGTGGATTGAATGGAATGATTTCACCAGAATTCTTCTGTTTGTTCTTTTTTAGCCAGGAGGGCACACTAGGACATCCTGTCTCATCAACTCCAGTGATTCATCACCATCTTGAACAGCCAATCATGGACAGGCCAGATTGGAATGGGCAGAGGTAGCTGGTGTCATCTTCTCTCCAAGACACCATCAGAGAAACATATCATACCTGATAATCCCTACAACATTAGATGAAGCAGAAGGATATGTTTAGCACCGAAGTCTACCATATCACAGCTTTACAGTGTTGCATAAAGCATGGAGTCTGAAAACACTTCACACACACACATTTACAGATACATGAAGTGTCCATTTTAGCCCCCATCTCTCTAGATTCCTGCTATGTGAACAAAAGGGTGCTTGTGCTGTGTCACTTCACTTTAGTTCTTAGCCTCCAACTTTAGAACCTCACATATGCTTTTCTTCCTTTGACACTCTCTTCCCAATGTCAGTCAAGCCACTGTCTAGTCTTCCCTTCAGGAAAAAAAAAAGTCACTGGTAAGCTAAGAAAGATTCTTGAATCCAACACCACTCAGAGAAGCAATCAATAGGTTTATGAGAGGGAGGACTATGCGCCCACCCCCACCCCGCACACATAATACACACACATTCTCAGTCTTCCTCCCTCTGAAATTGCCAAACTATGGAAAGAAATTGGTGCAGGCTAATGACGATGTCCCAACACAGTGATGGATGCAATGGCTTGGACTCCATGAATGTTTGAAGTGGTGGAGAGAAATGTCATGGGACAGCAGAGGACCTTGCTAAGCAAGCTGCTCTCTTTTAATAACTTTTATACAAACTTCTATAGAGAAAGCCTCATTGCCTCACTACCGTGATAAAACAAAGCTGAGGTATGTTTCACATACACAAACTATGGCGCCTTAAATGCAAGCTTGCGTAGTCCAAGACTCCTCCTTCTGCTGTTTGCATTTTACCTTTCTTTTCATCAACTAAGGGTGTTTCCAGGGCAGTGAGCAATGAACTTTCCATCATCCGTATTTTCACCTAATTAACCCTCCTGATTACAATAATTAGTATTGATTCACTCTTTGAATGACTTCCTAGGTATTCAAGCACAATCTGCTCTGGCTATAAAGTTCTAGATATGAATATTAATCCAATGTTCCCCTTTGTGTTTTTTCCCTAGGGATATTGTGCCATTGTGTGTGTGTGTGTGTGTGTGTGTGTGTGTGGGGTGGTGGTGGTGGTTTTAGTTTAACAAGTAAAGGACACATGGGCACTTTAGATCTCAGTCTGCTCATACATCTACGTGAGTATTCCCGAGGTTTATGTGTCATGGGACTCAGGATGTAATCATTACTCTCTATTCAAAGAAGCCATTTTCCCAGTTTGATTCCCTCCCTACTCCTTTTCTGCAAGCCTGGGCTTAGAATTAAAATTTGCTTTGATATTTCTCTGGGTGACTCTCAAGAAGAATCATCACACATAGAAGCTCATGGAAAGATATGGATCCTGAATCCCTACTTTTGTTGAAATAAACGTGAACACGCTTCCTAATTTAAGCCAATCTCAAGCAACACCCCCCCCCCACCACCACCACCACCCCGGGCAAAAAGAGAAGGCATTTAATTTATATGTATGCTGAACTCTGAGATGGTAGGAGGCAGGAAGTCTGAAATCTAGAGGCTGATGATAGATCAAACAACAGGAGGAGAAAAGAAGGTGAGAAGGGATTTGCTTCTCTTATTGCTGCACCTAACTGTGACCACCAAGAATGTAAAGTGAGCAGGTCAATAATTGGTAACTTAACACAAAATTCAATATGGTGGTTTCAAAGTTATTTCTCCATTGAGGCATGTCACTGACAAACAGCTGGGGAGCATAAAAGAATATTTATGATAAGGAATATCTCCGTCTTTTCTCCCAAGCCACAAAATATTCATATGCTACCTTTGCTTTAAATTTAAAATTTTTGCCCTGAAAGTGAGCGTGCTGGTGAGGCTGGGCCACCTTTAGATATAAAGCTTCACCAATTACCTTTTATGAGCTTATCCTACAAGCAATTATTGGCATGCCCGATGGAGTGAGCAGTTCAGATCCCCCTGGAAGCAAGAGAACATAATAACTATGCATTTAAAATTCACTCTATTCACAATGGGTAGCTTCAAAAATATTATTTCTACTGCAGGTATATTTTGGGTTCACCCAAATGATAATATTATCAGGAAAAAATCTACACCTGAGAAGGAAAGTCTATTTAGCATTGAGTGTGCAGCATTTATTTTAATAATCCTGAAAAATATTTTAAAACATTCCGATTCAAATTTTAAAAATACACATTGATGCTCTTAAAATATATGGCTTCAAAATTAGCCAATGTCTCTCTTCACTAATTTGAACCAATAGATAATCCAGGAAGAAATATCTGCAATTTTCTTTTAATCTTGTCCTTTAAAACAATCTCCTTCTTGTTTTTATTTTATTGATTCAAAATTAGATCTCAAACATCCTCAATAAACCTACTACCATTTTTCAACATAATGTTCTGGTACAAGCTGGTCTTTAAGAAAAATTCTCAAATTTTAGATAATATATATTAACCAAGGGAACCTGACTTAGTAAAATGGTTTACAAGTAAAACAATCATCATTTGCTATTTTAGAACCAGTTATTTTATATCAAGTATGAAGATAAAAAGGATTTCAATTTTTGAGAACTTTGAAACTGATTTTTTCATTTTCTCTTTCTGGGGTCCCAGAAATCGTAGTGTCGCCACCATAAAAACCAGTGTTACTTACAAAATATTTTTAACTGTGAGAAATAGATTTTCCTTCCATAGGATTTCATTTTATAAAGACATAAGCACAGATTTAAAAATCTAATATATTCTACATTGCCCTTTAACTTAATAATTTTCATAATATTGGCTATCTGAGAACTGGTTTGTGACCAATATTATAATAACAAAAGTTCTATCCCTCGTTCTTGTATTTTGGAATAGTTTATCTATAGGAATTGGCCCCTCCCCCCCAAAATAAAGGAGGTAAGTATTAGGACTTATAATTTACTTAGACATTAAAAAAGCTTTTTCTTAACTTCCCTTTCATGCAAGTTCCAGAAGTCCACCACACAGACAAGTGCCAAATCCTCAGGTATTAAATATCACAGAGGTATGTCTGATAACAAGATATTTGCCAGAATGATAATGGTATTACAAGCATTCTCAATCAATAAGTTTTCTTTCTGGAGTTAAGAGAGGTAAGCAATAAATCTCTAACTTAAGCCAACCACATCACTGAAAATGCAAAAACCTCTATGAACAGTTGATAGTAATTTTTTTTAAAAGCACAAACCCACAAACAGTTCTAAAAGCTCTTCCTTCTGTATCGTCGACACAAATAATATTATAGAAGATAAAAAGGATGTTGAGAAAGGAAAGGAAAAGGGAGGGGGGAGATAAAAAAAAAAACCCCAGATATGCATTAAGCTAGTTTGACAGCTCCATTGTTCAACCCGTCCCATTGTCAGCCCCAAAGATGTATTCAGTGCTACAATATCTGCTAGCAAATAAACAAAAGACTACATTTTTCAAAGAAGGATGCCAATTCGATCATCTTTCTCTCTCCGCTTCCCCAAAGGTCAGTGGTGGCTCATTCTTGGTATGTGATCGAACCCTTACAGAGATGCAGGAAACAAATATTTGCTTTCAATGCACAGGGCCCCCCAGGATGCCATGCATGAACAGAGGTCTTCAGACATGTACACATTTCGGCAAACAGGATAAAGTGATCCAAACCTGGCAGTTCAGAAGGACTGTTTAGGTAGGCTAAGTCCAGATTAGAGCGGTATTTGGCACACAAGTCTAATATGGAGTCTCCTGAGCTCCTTTTTCGGTGATCATTCCATGCAGGGTGCATAATAATGAACGAGGCTTAGGCATTGCAAAGGAAAAGGCAAACCAAGAGACAGACTCGAAGCCTTTAAAACGATCCGCTGACCACTCACAAACAGCAGCAAGCAAATACACCGGGAAGCTTTCAAAGGGCAACGCGAACACATCGCACTTGCACACGGCAGCCCCCTTTCTTTCTCTCACTTGCTCTTTCTCCCAATCTCTTGGTCTCGATTTTGGTTCCCCCTCTCGCTACATATTTTCTCTCTCTCTCCTTTCTCGCTCTCTCTCTCTCTTTTTTTTTCTCCTGAGAAGCTCGGAAACTACTTAATTCGGAGCCTGGCGATCATCTCAGCCAGCTCCAGAAACTGGAAGAGCATACATGAAAAACAAAGGACCCAACAACATACCTTAAAAGCAGCTCCTCATTTCTCATAGTAACAGCAGATTTGGGACAGCGCATGCTTTGTACACTGAGGATCTCAACAAAAGCCAGTTCAGAAGTGCGCTCAAACATCAATGCCACAGTAGCTGTTCGCTAATGCACTCTCGCTGGTTCGCTCTCTCTCTCTCTCTCGCTCTCTCTCTCTCTCTCTCTCTCTCTCTCTCTCTCTCTCTCTCTCTCTCCTTCCTCTCCCACTCTTGCCCCCCGCCCCCCACTTCTAGCCAAATGCTGAATGGTAGTGCAAAGGGGCCCATGCAGACTCACTAAGTAGAAATAATCCTCCCTGACAAGTTATGTTGCCTCGGCATATTTTTACATTCATATACTGCGCTGCCTATAGGGGTCTTGTTTGCATTCACTCAAGCCTGGCTGATGTTAGTTCTCCTAATTACCATCTTTAAAAATTGGAAGAGAAAAGAAGTCACCCTTTCACCCCTTTCTCAGGCATTTGAAAGCAAAACGGACCTCACATTTCCTCTATGCTACAATGATCAGCCAGCCTCACAGATGCCCCAGGAAAGACTGGGAGAGGTCAGGGTGCTAAAAGGGATTTTTTAGCTTCTCTTTTCTGGGACGCTGAATTCACAGTTGGATCCATCTATTCCTCCTGGCTTGTCCTCGGGAAGAGTGACAAGGTCAAGACCCACAGCCCCACCCAGGGTCATGCGTGCAGGGCATAGAGAGTGAGGGACCTTGACATACTTTAACTCTACGCACCCCAGGGCTCTGGTAAATCAGAGTGTAATTCACAGGCAACAGGGCACCTAGAAGGAGTCGTCAATGTGATGGCAGCTGGGTGCCCATCAACACAGGAGCATCCTCCTCAAACGATCAGTTAGTTGCTTTCTTCCAACATAAGGGAAATCCGCTTCCCCTATTTCATGATCCTCACTGGGCTTAGCATATACCAGGGACAAGCACATTTGCACTTCTGTTTGTTGGAATGAGAAGAATTCCAGGCCTATGAGCCAAGGAAAATAGCAAGTTAAACACATAGATGCAAAAGAGGAGATTCTGTGCACAGAACAATCCATCGTCCAAAAGTGCAAACTAAGGCAGCACTCCAGGAGGTGTGTTTGACAAGAAGCCAAGAATGCTCTCAGCTTGCATGGAACAGCCCTGCACACAGCCCCAGGCAGAGCTGGGTCACCAGCTTCCTCTCTCTCCCTTCCTTCCATGCCACACTTCCAGGTTCAAAGTCCTCCCTCTGCCCTCAGTCAGCACCACCATGACCCCCAGGAGTCCAATGGAGTGTAGGCATGAGGGAGAATGAGAGAGAAGTCACTGATCATGACCTCAGAATTCAGTCTTAGCTCACAATAAGGGAACTGGAGCCGTCCTGGGGGGGGGGGGTGGTGGTAAAGTTTCTTTCATCTCTACGCCCATTGCCCAACAATTGAACTGAGTTAAATACAGAAATGAGAGCGGCCCCTTTCCCCACGTGAGATAACATGAAGACATACAATGTATAGCTTGACCAGAGGTTGCGCTCTAAATCCACCTTGTTTTTACATGTCCTCTCCTTCCTTGTAGCACATGAATGCTGCTGAGTGAATATACAAAAGGAATTAACTCATTAGGGAAAGATAGTATGTAAAAGCAGAGATGCTTTTTGGAAGCAAGGAAAACTTCATCTAAATGAGCTTGGAACCAGAGAGACCTCAGGGAACTAAAGAGTTTGCGCCTGTTCCACCAGTGACGTGTCGTGAGTGCTGAGGGGAAAGGCACTTAACCTTTTTGTTACTCTCTTTGCCCCAGCAGTTAAATGGGGGCAACCAATGCTAATTTGTTTTAAAGTACCTGAAGGGTTTGCAATGAAACTGGGTGTGTGCCACCAGTGTAAATATTAATCAAACATGGAAGTAGATTGACATTGGCTATGGGTTTAGTTTATGGAAGTATCCTGCTCAGACACAAACCCCTTTTCTTAATACCTTTAAACAATTTCAGGTGGGGGCTAAACAATGAGGCAACAATAAACACAGAACAGGCATGCATTCTGTTATCTCCAAATGGATTTGTAGCCTTTGAAACCGGGGTTGCAGTGTATGGGCTATTTCTATATTGAAATGAATTATGGATCCATAGGAGTAATGACTGGAATTGAACCAAACCATTAAATATTTTATATTCTCACCACTTCCTTTTTAGTCTAGGGACCTAGATAATGAGAAAGCTATTGAGGGAAGAATATAGTCCTTGTCCAAACTCTACTAAGATGATATATTGAGAACCTTGTATCTACCAATTATATGCACTGAACTTTGGGTTATAAAAACAAAAGACTAAAAAAGAAGACAGATTATTTATAACATTTACATATTGTGTAGTAAGTCTTTGACCCCCATATCCACATTATATTAATCTCTGTATTTCTTAATGCACCCAGCAGCATAATTTTCCCCTTTGCTGGTACTTAATAAATATTTGCTAAATAAAAAGGATGCATTTCTTTTTAACAGCTACAACATCGGAGAGAGAGCCATTTCATTTTTCAAAATTCCTACCTTGTGTAGTTTCCTTAACAAATATGTGGACACTAAAAAAAAATATTTCTGACTCAGGCATTCAGTTGACACAGCTGACAACACCGAAAAATCTCTCACACTCTATTGTGCTTCTGAATTTCAAGATCTTTTCACATTTAGCATCTTATTCAATCCTCACGACTCTTGCAGAGCTGCTCCGGCTATATTGTCAGCTGAAAAGAATCAGGTGTAGACTCTTCTGAGTGACTTGTTTATGGCGAATATAATGCTGACCAAGCTGGGATATGCAGTCCACAGACTGCTGGGCAGGGGTTCTTCCTAGAGCCCCACTGTCAGATCCAGAGGCGCAGGCACTCCTTGGGCAAGGCATGATGTTTAAGGAACATGTGATGTCAGGAAGGAGTCCTATTGGCATAGCGAGTTGCACATTGGGCTTCTGTCTGTAAGGTCTGTGGTTTGAAACCACCAGCCACTGCATGAGAAAAAGATGAGCCTTCCTTCTCTGATAAAGCTCTCACTCACTACTGTTGAGTGGAGATATACTCATGGTGACCTGTAGGACAGGGCAGACCTGCCCCTGTGAGTTTCAGGACTGAAACTCGTTACAGGAGTACAAAGCCTTATCTTTCTCACATAGGGTATGGTTAGTGCTATCTAACCAATGACCCTGCAACGTGTAACCATGGCACCACAAGGGTTCTTTTACAGTACCCCAAACCCACAGAGGTAGTTCCACTGTGCCCTACAGGGGTGCCACGAGTCCGAATCCACAGTGAGTCGAGTAAGTGTAATGGACCACGTGCTTTTCCTACGTGTTAGTAAAAACTGCCGAGCATAGGTTGTAAGTTGTTGAGAACTTCATCAACAGGCAACATTTTGCATGCTCGTTCCAGAGCAATTCTTTTAAATGTTTCTCCCAAGTCAAAATGGGATTGATGCCCAACAGAAAAGTGAAAACACTTTGGGCAATGAGTGGCTTATCTCTGAGGTCAACTATGATAGGAGTTCATTTTTAGCAGTCCTGATTATCACCAAATTTGACTTCTAGGGGACAAAAGTTTTTTTTTTTTTTTTTTTTAAAGAACTATAGCAGCAATTCTTTCTACCCCTGTAAAGAGTGACTGTCCCTGAAGCTTGCAGGGGCAGTTCTTCCCTGTCCCGTAGTGCTGCTTTGAGTTAGCAGTGGTGCCTGGACAGCGAGTTTGGTTTGGTTTTAGCAGTCAGCAGCAAAACAAATAGCAAAATGCTTAGTTTATCTAAACTGTCAGAAAGATTATTTAAAGTAAATAAATTTATTTTTTCTCTAGGAAGAGGAGAAAAAAACCGGGGCTCAGGCAAGGGGGTGTGCTGCCATGTGGAAATATTAGGGGAAACAGGATGTGGTTTCTGGATCTTCCAGACTTGAGCTCCCTAAAAGTCTGCTGTGTTTTTTTTTAAAGAAAATTGCACATGCATTTATTTATGGGATAGATAATTTCCTGAATAAAGCTAAATTCCCAAATGCTGTATGAATGACTCCAATTTGTTCTCTTCTGTGATTTCAGTCTTTGCATTTTGACATTTGATTGTAAAAGCAATGAGTCACTTTTCAGTGGAAGAGTATAATATGGATTTATGGATCGTGCCGTGGGTGGAGAAGCTGGCGGCCTGGTGTCCTTTCACAAAACATAGGGCACCATGTGATCTAAGAGAACAGTCTTCAAAATACAGAGGAACCCAGGGTATTGGATCTTTTGTTATTGTTGCTGCTAGTTTTGGATAGCAGGTTTAATGAGGACAAACCAAGGGTGCTTCAAGAAGTTTGTAGAAAAATTTCATGGTCCTTTAATTTCATTTTCCACAGTGAAAATGCTAGGAAAGCATCCACAGAGAACTCCTGAGGGGAAATGAAACTATGGACAAAGTCTACAAGAAATGGATTTCCAGTACCCTGTGTGCATGTGCTCATTGACGCTTGATCACGAAGCATGAGAGTGGGTGAATTTTCATCCAGAGATGATATTGCACAGAAGGCACAGAGTCCCCCTGATTCACATTGGCTGGCCTCAGAAAAGGTCTCTATCCATCTAACGGTAGAGACCAAGAAGTGCAGTTCACACATTTGGGTGAATCCCTGAGCAGCACTCAGGACAGCCAAGCCAAAGTACAACCCATAGGGACTCTGTGGACATCAGAGCAGAGCTGAGCTCCAGAGAATGTGTGGATTTTTGGAAGTGGATAACCAAACCTTTTGGAGGGAGGTGGCTCTGGGGTGCACTCAAATCTCCAACCTTCCATCTAGTGGTTAAACATTTAAACATTTGCACCAGCCAGAGAAAGTATTAGGGAGTGAATGGGTGGCTTGGCAAGATCTGGGGTGCCTTCTTGTCTGGTTGGGAGAGAATTTCTAGGGCCAGTTAACAGAGGCTTCACATATCACGGCCTGAAACAGAATCTGAACCGTCAGTTTAAAGTCGAACCTCAGCAGTCTTCACTAAGACAGAGTCGGGTGGTGAGCTGTGGAACGTGGTAACATGTGCTCTGTCACAAGAGCCTTCAGGAATGATCTCCAAGTCACACTCAGAAACAAACAGCAGTCATCCCCGTCATAGACCCAGGGCCCTCACTTCCAAGAAGGCATTCCTTTGACGAGCTCGGAGATGGTCTGCTCGTCAACATGGAGATGTTTTGCTAGGTCATAAGGATGAGTAATTAAGCAGCCTAACTGTCAGATTATAAAGTGTCATATTTGTCAATAAGTATATGTAAATAACAGACCATAAAGTGCTTAGACCTCCAAGAAGCTACTTGAAAATAGGCACAAGATACATTTGAGGGGTATTATTATAAAGAATAGTAATGACTGTTTCCTATAAATAAAAGGGGTTCTGAAATTAGAAACCAAGAATTGTCTTTAAAAAGCTAGTTAGGGGGAGATTGAGAAAGGTGAATTGAAGACTCGCCCTGCCCCATTAAAATAAAATAAACTTGATAAATTAATTAAATTTTGTTTGTGATCACTCATGACTTAGCAGACATTATGACACCATTGTGTGGTCATTTTTGATCTGACGTTGTGCTAACCAAGGTGCACTCTCAGAAAGGTGGGAACTCTTGAGAAAGTCCTTGGCGCACTTCAGACATTGATAATTTACACCTAAAATAGAGCAAGTTGATTATTGCTAATTTGAAGGAGATATATACCCAGAGAGATTATGTTTTTTGGTCACTCTCTGTGCAGCTTAATTGTGGAATTTAAAGCCCACAAGAATCCCTCTTTCATAACAGTTTCGACTTCAGTGAATCCTCAACGGTAAATACCATAAGCTTAACGGTAGATTAACCTTCCTGGATGGAAGGTTAGACCAAGTTAGGAATTTGTGTGATTATATGGAAGAGATGAATGAGAAGCCCAGATGATCTAGGGAAGATGGTTTTAAAATGATCACAATAGACTGACTGCGCTTACCAAATATTTGATTGCTTTTACTAGTGTAAATACATTCTACTACTCATCATTTCTCTCTGTAATGAAACTGTTTATTTGTTTATTGTGTTTCTTCCAGTTGACCTTATATTCCATGAAGGTGGGACTTGTTCCATTTTATCACCACTTTACGATGATGTGTGGCAAATGATAGATACTTAATAAACTTTGTTGAATGCCTGGATTTCTGTGTGAAGTATTCTTCTTAAGTGACTTAGGCTCAATGGCTTAGAGCTACACTATACAGTTTGCAAAAGATCAAGTTCAACTCTGAGTAAATTATTAGGCTAGAATTTGAGAGAGACAGAAGGCAGTTTTTGATGTTAAGGAGCCGTGTTTATGTTTCATAACATTTTTTGGGAACCTTAACACACCACTTGTACAGGTACATAGGAAATGACATGATAAATTACATTTAACACCAATTATTATCCATTGGTGCTAAAGTTTAAGAGTTGATAAGTTATAGGCATATAAACCTGGGCATAGAAAGTCTGGGATTAAGATATGAGTTTTAAATTAGGAGCAATGAAAGTGGGAGGGTGATGCTTGTGATATCTTAGAGCAAATAATGCTTTTATGAACAAAAAATAAGAGTCCCCGGTTGCTTTTTTTTTTTTTTAATCTTTGTCTATTTTAAAGAGCAGAGAGCTCAAGCATGTCTGGGTAGTTTTGTTTGCTGTGTCAGGTCACACGTGTGGTGATTCTACAGACATGTTCTTCTGCTCTGGCTGATATCACCTGGGCTCTCCAGTGCATCACAATTCTTATTAGAGCGACCCTTGGACGGCTATTAAAAATGTTACAGATGGGGTTGAGCCCTGGTGGCATAGTGGTTGAGTGGAGGACTGCGGCCCACTGGCTTGGCGGTTCAAATCCAGAGGCAGCTCTCCAGGAGCAAGGCTGGTAGCTCCCATGACCACCAGAAAGCAGTGATGCAAAAAAAAAATGTTACAGATGAACAAATGTGCACAAGCAAATGTGGTGAAGAAAGTTGATGGTGTCTGGCTATCAAAAGATAGAGTGTCTGGGGTGTTAAAGGATTGGAAGTAAACAAGTGGCCATCTCTCTCAGAAGCAACAAAGCCCACATGGAAGAAGCACACCTGTGTGACCACGAGGTTTCCAAGGGATCCGGTATCAGGCATCAAAGAACTAAAAATTATATCATTATAAATGAGAGGTCTTACAGATTGGGAACCCAAAGCCCATCAATAGGTAAAGCGACATCCCCTTACAGAAGGGTTGTGGGAAAGAGATGAGCCAGTCAAGGTACAGTATAGCAAAAATGAAATACGTAACTTTTCTCTAGTTCTTAAATGCTTCCTACCCCTCCACTATCATGATCCCAATTCTAACTTACAAATCCGGCCAGACCAGGAATGTACACTAGGGTCTGAAACATGGGGAATTCAGGGCAGTGGTGAGAGTGGTGATACCGGGAGGGTGAAGAGAAGGTGGAGTAGAAAGGGGGAACCAATTGTAGGGATCTACATATAACCTCCTCCCTGGGGTATGGACAACAGGGAAGTGGGTAAAGGGACACATTGGACAGTGTAAAATATGATGAAATAATGATAATTTATAAATTATTAAGGGTTTATGAAGGAGGGGAAGTGAGAGGGAGGGGAAATATGCAGAGCTGATACCAAGGACCCAAGTAGAAGGAGGATGTTTTAAGAATGATGATGGCAACAAATGTACAAATATGGTCTGCATACAATGGATGGATATATTGATCGTGTTAAGACTTGTATGAGGTCCCAATAAAATGGTATAAAAAATGTCACAGATGAGAGGAAGTCAGAAAGTTTTGCTCTTACCATATGGACTCAAGTTTAAACTGACCTGAATATCAGCCGAGGTACATAATTTTACCACAGAAACTTCATTAAAAGCATGCTGCTAAACTTGGCTTATATACAAGTACATATGGTAAGTTTCCAATTCATACAGGCGTGGGTTTGTTTCAAACAATAGCTTAGGTTACACAAATCTTTTAAATTAGTAGGTGGCTGTGGATGTTATTTAAGTAATACAAAAGGGCTTCCAAATTTTGTGGAAATATTCCATCATCCCCAAAATTTTGACATCCCCCTTTTCTTATTAGGGTGCCAGGGGAAAGAAAGAGTTGAGGTCAGGGCTCATTAATTTCCAACAAAACTCAAATGGACATCTTTCCAAATCATTGCAGCTACACAGCAAGTTAATGGGAATGTGCATGAGAGAGAATAAGTTTTTCTGTGGACCAAGTGTTGTAAGGAAGGTTGGAAAGACTATGTGGATGAGCAATGCTTTTATATTTATCCTGGTACATTTTCTTACAGTCAGATCCACACTCTTGCTTTCCTTTTGCTAATCAAAAACCAAACACCTTACCGACAAATGAATTTCAACACACAGTGTCTCTAAAGGACAGAGTAAAAAGGCCTCCTACAATATACAAACCCTTATCTTTACGGTAGTAGTCATCTACATCTTTGTCCTGTGAAGTAGATGTTTACTAACAGATAGGTTTTATTTATTTAGTGTCATCTCAAACAATTTTGCATGCACAAATCAGGAGCATTAACTGCACCCATCCTGTTGCAAACCTATCACAGTGATTCATTTCCCAATTTTGTTCATTACCCTCAACAGAGACTCTGGGAAGGAGGTTAGGTATTATCATGTTGAGGGTGACTCTAACCTGGGACTTGATGGCAGAGAGTCTGGTTTGGTTTGGTTTTTCACTCAGGCTGTTTAACTCAGATGCTGCATATCTGGCAGGCCTGTGAGACACTCCACAAAAAATTAAACCACTCAATGAATTGCCTACAGTGAAGTTATATCATCTTCCCTATTATTTAAGTGAGGACATGAAGGGTTGAGGGGATTAAGAAAAGCCCCAGTCAACAAATCTAGTAACTGGTTGAGATAGTAGTAAAAAATAGCTCATTTCAGCATTTCTCACAGTCTAGAACAGCGGTTTTCAACCTGTGAGTTGTGACTCCTTTGGAGGTCGAATGACCCTTTCACAGAGGTCACCTGATTTTTAACAGTAGAAAAATTATAGTTATGAAATATCAATGCAAATAATTTTATGGCTGGGGGTCACCACAGCATGAGGAAGTGTATTAAAGGGTCACTGCATTAGGAAGGTTGAGAATCACTGGTCTAGAAGATGGGAGAGGAGTCAAGGTATCTTTTTAGTGGTAGAATCATAATATGGGCAATTGAATGAGTGGCATAAACAACAACAACAACAAAACCAGAGGAGGTGACGATAATCATGATGCTTCTAACATGATAATTATGATGCATCTAATCTGGTAGTTTCTGTGGGAATTGAGCAGACAGAATGCCTGGGAACGGTGTGGTAAATGGTGACACATATCGGTAACTGAGACGAGAACTCATAAAGGCAGAACAATGAATGTCGAAAACAACTGATTCCACTGAGGACAAGCTGAGTTTGAAATGCTTCCTGGAAGATCTGCAGAGCAGAGCGGGGAGTTAGAAAGACTACAATGAATGAGTTCCTCCAGGAAGAGCATTTAGGTGAAAATAAGATGAGAGCCCAGGCCAGATTCACAGGGAAAAGTCAACAATCGAGGAGGAGGCAAATGTAGATGCATTAGTGACAGATAGAGAAGATGAACCACACTACAAATGAGTTTCAACCTAGCTGAATAGGTAAAATATGTTGCTGTATGTGATGTAATGGATTATTTGCTTGGATGCTACATTTAAGAGAGATGAACGTTCAAAAGTTAAAAAAAAATCGGTGGCGAACAGCTGCAGATACCCTAAAAGACAGCCTTCTTTAAAAAGCAAGCAGGCTATTTCTGTGCCAATAGAACCACTGATAAAGGGTAAGTAGGGAGTAGATACTACACATCTCACATAACAATCTTAGCTTGCATTATCTGCTTTCCTTGACTTCTGAGGCACAAGCAGAAAAAGACCCTACTCTTATTCATCATCTTTCTAATGCATAACTGAAAAATAAAAGGGGTCGTGGAATCGTATCAAGCTTTCAGAACAGGAAGCACCAGAACAGAACAAACTCATCACTTCCCATAGACTGGTCAGAGCCAAAATATCAAAACAGCCTTGGAAAAGGTAGATGAGTAAGGTGTTGGTGAATGTTGTTAGGTGAAGATTCCAAAAGTTTAAAGAAATTATAAACTAGAGACTTGGTAAATCTTTTTTTTTTTTTTGCATCACTGCCCTCTGGTGGGCGTGGGAGCTACCCAGCCTTGCTGCTGCTGGATTTGAACCGCCAAGCCAGTGGGCTGCAGTCCCGCATTCAACCACTACGCCATCAGGGCTCAGCTCAGTAGATCTTTTTTTAAGGAGAATTTTCATGGAGTACCATATTTACAGAAAAGCACACGTAGTAAGTACTTATTAATTCATTGAAGAGTCGCAGATTAAATATACAATCAAGCACTTATATACGCAAACTCTATGCCCATGATCAATTCCATAACAAAATCATAATTTACTGAATATATATATATCTAAAATCAAGAATGCTTGTAAGTAAAAAACAATAGTCAATGAGTCATTGAACAATGCGTACCTAGAGTATATATTTTTTCTGTACTATCCTAATTCAGATCACCAGTTTGTTGACTTCAGTTCATGTTACACATTTCTCTGATACCTAATATGACCATGATTGTCTCTTGCTTGGAACCCATCAAAGGTTCCTCATAGCCTTCAGATGAAGTCCATGCCCCTAGGTCGACCTCTACCTCAACTGTGAACTTCTTTCACGTCTATCTTACCTCTATACTTTAGTCGATGCTGTTTCTGAATGATGAGAAACTTTCATACTCCTTCACGAAGTTCACTTCTGCTTCTCCTTTAAGGACTTGTTTTGAATGTCCAAATATTGAGCATGAAAATAGGTGTTCAAAAACAATTGCTGGATGGATGATAGATGAATACAAATCACAAGTAGAGGATATTATTTTAAAGAGGTGGTACAAAATATTGTAATATGATCCCAGGTTTACAAAAACAAAACCTCTGGTGACCTCAATGAGTCCCATAGTCTGTGCCCTCCTCTCCAGTCCTATCCCCAAATCAATGTCGTAGCTAAAACTGAGGCAGGCATCAAAAGGTATTGTAAAGAGGTTCTAGGTATGGTCCTAGCCCTAAGGATTGTACAATCTCATTAAAAGATAGAATCTATAGCTATGAAAAATAATACAACGTCTGTTATTGTGGTATTGTGAATGTCAAGTGAGGTGAGATGATCAGAGTAACCATTCAGTGAGGTAAAAGGTTTGAGGAAATCTTGAAGGATTCATGTTCATACAAGGGGGAGGGGAAGGGTATTTCCAAGAAGAGAACCTGCTCTGTGGATAATTTTTGGGGATTGAGAGGAGAGAAAGTCTGGTAGAATAGGATATGTATGGACAAACACAGACATAAAAAACCCGGAAAGACTAAGATTACACTGAAAATTCTGTAAAACAGGGAAAGAAATCTAGATTCTTCATAATATGCCATAGAGATTCAACATAATTTCTGGAACACTAAATGTTTGAGAATGCCTCTGAATATGCCAATGAGAAAGTGAAAAATAGCTTCAGCAGCTGGTAGCTGACAGGTAGACCATATGTTCCCAACCAAACATAAGCAGCATTCACAGAATAGAAGAGTCATTAGACGTCAAGACTGGTAGAGGAAGAACATTCAGCAATGCAAAAATACCTAAACCTCTTGTTCCAACGGTTTCTTTATCCCTGCAGCTCCTTTCCCACTTCTAGACAGAGAGAAGTGTCAGGGGTAGAGACAACTCCAATGCATGGCAGCAGGCGAGATGTTGCCTTGTCCTGGATGCGCCTCAGGAAGGTTGACAAGTTTTGAGTCCATCGTTGTGGTTATTGTGCCAATCCCTCTCACTGAGGGGATACCTCACCCTTGTTCGCCTTCACCTAACATGGTGGATAACACATCAAAGTTAGACAATGTTCTGTCAAGAACAAGAAAATCCTTATCTCTTTCCTTGGCTAATTTTGAGAAGTACACTGCTGTCAGGAAGACTTTTCTTCTTATTTTGCCTTCCTCGGAAAGTTCTGTCCACCATGTGTTGCCCTACTTGCATTGAAATACGGGCCACATATCTTTCAGCATCACAGCAACGCCGCACAACAAACTGCGAGACAAATGGTCATTAGCAGGTCTAGCCCTGCTTTAATTTTCCTCCTCTTCAGATGAAAACTAAACGAGATGTCCAATACTTCCTGAAAAAAATATAGAAATGTCCTCTGGTTCCTTTGAACTTCTGTAGAACCATGGAATATAAGGCCCATTTTATAATAACTGTTTCCAATGGTTTTTTCCTAATATGCCCCAGCACATCCTCGCTGCGGATTCTCCTTGGGTGCAGAAAGTGCCACAAACCAAGCTTTCTTTTCCTGATGGATCCCCCCAGCTTCTTGAGTTTTGCCTTCTCAGGTTACGTGCCTTCTCCAATGGATATTCCCCCTTCCCGATTCACTCTGGCTCATCCTTAGAGATGAACCTTCTCTAAAAGGATGTATACATTTATTCTTTGTGGTAGTTGAATTCTATATCCCATGTGATGCTTCTGTGATACGTCAACTTGAGTAAGCTGAACTGCACTTGGGAGATTTCATGTTGTGTGTGTCTGGTTCTGTGTAGGAGGAGCCAGAAGGGAGATGCATGGAGATCTTCAGGTTAGAAGGGAGGCAACAGCCATTCTGTAACTCACACACCACATTAACTCAACTTGTCGGGGTGTGTAGCACTTGGGTACTGTAATTTCCCTGATCCTTACTCTGGCATGTAGGTCAGGTTGTTGGTGGTGTTGGTGGTGTGTGTGTGTGCGTATCTATCAACAAGATTCCCATGGCAGAAGTCAGAACTAGAGTGCTTTGATTCATCCTCATGGGGTACCAGTGCATGTTCGTGGGCTCCAACCTGCTTCTCATCCTCTTACTCTACAAATACATTCCCTTTTTTAACTCTTTTACTTGGATACTTTAAGCTCTAACATCACATGCAGAAGAAAAAACTTTACAGACAAAACCTTAAATCTTGTATAAACTCATTGTATCTAATATCCCTCTATTGTCTATACTACCCATTAATCCACCCACTCATCCATCCATCTGTGTCTGTCTATCTATCTATCTATCTATCTATCTATCTATCTATCTATCTATCTATCTACCTACCTATCCATCATCATCTAACTATGATCAATCATCTAATACTTCTCTTTTTTTCTAGTAGAAGCTTGATTGATATCCTCTAAACTTTGAATATCCTCTCAATATCTGTATATCCTCTAGACTTTGAATATCCTCCTGTTGCAACATTTATCATTGCTAGGACTGTCCTATTTCTATGGTAAATTGGATTATATTGAGTCTGCCAATTTTACAGGCACTCCCTCTATTATATGACCTTGTAGTGCACTAGAGTAGATAGAATATATTGTCCCACTGCACGGATGTTGGGTTGACTTAAATTATTAAAATATTAGCAGACATCATGTTGCATGTGCTTGTTTGGTTTGGTTTCTTATGTTCCTATGATCTGTGATGAGAAAACCATACCTTGGAGAAGCTGCTGCCCTTTCCACCAGGGACCCAGACAAACACATATGGAACAGATCTGAATAAACCCACAGTCTGGAGTCAAGCCCAGGTGACCCACAGTCTGAAAACAGTCACTCTGCCTAATCGAACCCAGATCAGCCAAACCACAGTTGACTGCAGATTCACTAGTGTAAGAATAAATGATTGTTGCAAGTCACTGTATTTTTGGTATCATTTGTTATATAGCTATAATACAGTGACTGAACTGAATAATAAATTGATTCTCTCATCTTTGCTTGCATTGGACTGTTGATTCTTTGAAATAATACACCCTGATGTTAATTTCCATACCTCCAATGACTTAATGAGGTGTCTGGTACATAGTAGGTGTACAGTCAAGTTCCGTTGCATGATAGAACTCAGGAAGCACAATGTAGATAGAAGAGTGCGCAGGACATCTTAGGAAGGAAAAGTAACATAGATGCATAGGATGGAAATTAATCTGGAAGCAAGTAGTAAGCACAATATGGTGAGTACATAATTATGAGATGAAGGCTATCTACTATTTGTTCATTTAAGTAGATTTGATTTTTAAAATTGTTTGAACTTTACAGAAGTATTCTGCAGATATTTCTCCCCTTTTCCTTCCTGAGCATTATTTCTTTTTTTTTTCTTCAGAGGATCAAAAGTTCAAGAGGCTACAGAGGTCTCATGCAAGTGTAGTAAATTTTGGACAGCATATTTTCTACTTCTGACACTCACAAGTCTTTGGGACAGATGCAAATTAAAGCTCCAATGTCACTGGCAGCCATGAATAATATTAGGGAAGTTGATGAATTATGGAAAGTTTCAACCTTATCCAAAATAAAGAAGAAAACATAAGTCACTGGAATGGATTTGGCAATAGATTCAACATCATAAGCACAACCATGAAAAAATTTGACTTAATCAAAATTAAAACCATTTGTACATCAAAATGAAACACATTGTACAAAAATAAAATACATGAGAAGATAAGAAAAAAGTATGTGATTTATGTGTTAAGGATATAATATCCTCAATATACAAAAATCTCCTACAAACCAACAAGAAGACAGACAACTCAATTTCAAAATGAGCATAGGACTTGGATAGACATTTTTTCAATGAAGAAATGCAAATGGACATTAAGCCTATGAAATGTGATAAAAATATGCCTGTCATCATTTTGGAAAGGCAAATCAAAACCACAGTGAAATTCTACTTCTCACCAACTGGGATGATGATTACAAAAATGAAAAAAAGGGTACATATACACACAAACACATAAACCAACCCTAACTTAAAAATACCCAGGATTGACCTCGTTGTGAGAACCTTTAACTCTCCTGAATCTTTGGAAAATAGCACAATCTCTTGGGAAAGAAATTTGGCAGTTCCTCAAAAAGTTAAACATAGAATTACCACATGACCCAGCAATTCCACTCCTAGGTATTTACCCAAATGTCTTGAAAGCAGGAAATGAAACATATACTGCACACCAATATTCATAGCAGTATCGTATTTGGTAGCCCAAGGGTGGAACTAGCCCAGTGTCCATCAATCAGTGAAGGGAGAACCCAAATGTAGGGCATAGCAATACAATGGACTTGTATAAAGAGAAATAACATGCTGGTAGCGTTACAGAGGGATGACGAACCTGGGAGATATTGCACGGCGTGAAATAAGCCAGACTGAACAATTGGATACTGCATGATTGCACTTAAATGAAATATGAAGAGCAGGCTATTCCATACACACCCAGTTTCCACGGTTTGGGGATTTTAGGAGGGAAAATCACTACTGATTTAGGGGTAGAGGGCTTATATTTGGGGTGATAAGATTTGTGGAAATAGAGCTAAAGGTTGCCCAACATGGTGAATGTAATTAACGCTGCTGACTTCTATACTTAAAAATGGCTTATAATGGCGAAAGTAGTAACTTTAATGTTATAATAACATATATCTCACCACCCTATATTGTTATATGGTTTCTTTTTCATTGAAAAAGAATTATCAGGAAATAAAATATCCCCATTCTTCTTTCAGGTAACCTTGCGCCTGTGCAATCATCTAATTTGATGTAGGCATTTATTACTTCTGTGCCCACCGATGGTTATCATTAATCCTGAAAGGTGTGTCTGACACCCCACTGGAAACTCTCCCGGCTCTCAGTCTGGTCACAGGAGGTCTCTGTAACCTGCGCCCCTCAGGATAAACTCACTGGGGAGCTGTAAGGAGGGCTCCCTCAGCAGCAGGCCTCTTAACCGAGGCTGCTGTCACAGCCCCTTAGAGTGTGTGTCACGGAGCTGTCATTAGAATTGTTCCTTAGGAGAACACAGCTTGAAGGATGCCAAATTCATTAGCTGTCTCCAGTTGAACGTTTCAAACCTTTTTCTAACATTGAAGCATCAGCATGTACACACACACACACACACACACCCTGTGTTTGGAGAACAAAGAGTTAGCCTGTGTGCTGTTTGGTGCCAATCAGACGTGAGATTGAAGCTGTTGTTTTATGTACCCATCAAGCTCATACTTTCTTTGCCTAAGCACCAAGCTTCAAAAGGCATATTTGATAGAAAATGCACACACACAGTTGGTAAAAAAGATGCTTTAAGCACCGGACTACATTGTCATTGCTCTAAGTGAAAGAGGAGTCTCAAGGCAACAGCATCATCACTCAGTTGTTGTCTTCTCTAGTCAACCCAGAATCCTGGCAACTCCATGTGGGTCCCCGCAGAAAGGTGCCCAGCAGTTCCAGGGTTCACAGTTTTTAGTTGATCTGCAGGCTTTTGTACCAACGCTTTTCTGGACACACTGGAACCTCCAACCTTGCAGTAAACAGTGAGCTTGTTCATGGTTTCTACCTCCCAGGAATGAGGGCCATGGAGCCCATTCAGACTTGTAGAACTGTTAACAAGACAAAGCAAAACTGCTCCCAGGGGGCTTTGAGATTCTTAATCGTTAACAGAGTAGATAGCCTCATCCTTCTTCAAGGAGGGGCCGGTGGATTTGAACTGTTAGCCTTGCTCTTAGCAGCCCCGTGCCTAATCTACAGAGCCAAAGCCAGGGTGACACACAATGACTTCAATCGTCAATCCATCTTGACATACACAGAAAAGTGTTCCAGTTGGCATGTTTTGAGCAAGTTACTGAATCCTATGGACAGGCTGTCTCAGGCTGAAGCATATCTTGTTCATAATTATTTATCCAAACATCTCTGAAAAGTGATTTTCTTTTTTTCACCTATAGTTAGCATCTTGCTATAAAAAGAAGTTCATCAGTGTTTTACACTAAGTTTCCACTTAGCATATAATATTATACTATGAAAATGTTACTATTAAAAGGTTCTTAAGTTAGATACTGTTTACTCAGGTTTAGTGATCATTTTGACATAGAAATTGATTGTTTTTAAAATCACACCTCTTGTTTTTAATGATTGTAAAGGCAATTCATGTTCATGATGCTGCTTAGAAATCACAGTGCTATAAAGAGGAAAAACTGATCATCATTTAAATCCTACTAGAAAAAGTAATTCTGCAACTCTGGAAGGTACATTTCTTTTTAGTCACTTTCAATGCACTATGCATCTTAATTTTATATATAATTAGGGGTGTACTGATCATACAGTTTTTGAATTCTTTTAAAGTTATAACATATTATTATTTTTTATGTAAGTCACTATTTTGAAAATATACTCTCTGAGGATTGGCTCTTGTTTCATTTTACTGATAGTCCATGTTTTTATTAACCATTTCCTTAACCTTGGGTACTAGGGGCTCCTGTGTTTCTTTCTTTCTTTATTATTTATAGTATGTAAATTTATATGCTTCAGCCAGAATCTGGTGATTTTTCTCACCGTGTTATCAGAATCCTGCTTATGTTTATGTCTTTTAATTCTTTAAAATTAAAAAAAAATCCTCAGGTCACTATTTTTTCTCATCCAATGTTTGGCTTCAAAAGCTGTTTAATAACTTTAAAAATATTTTTTCCTATTTTGGTTTTCTAAGAATTTCCCTCCTCAGAAATAAGAGCTTAATTTTATGAAGTACCACTAAGATCATTTTAGTTTATTTTTGTCGATCTACTGTCAATAAGCATGTATTATTCTAATAGATTCTCTGAATCTTAAACTTCTTTGGGGGGGGAGGAGTGGGGGGAAAAGCGCAAGCTTTGAGCCACTGGGGAAGGTGCTTCTTTCACTGTACTCTGTCTGTAAAGGGCCATGTGTGACAGCATCATGTTAACTAGAACCCAAAAGAAAAAGTGGTTCTTTTGGCTGAAAAAGGGAGAAGGTCAATGTAGCCCTGAGAGCTGAGCATGTCGGAGCCATGCTCCTTCCAGCACTGCTGAGACGCCTTTGCTCTCACTGAGTCTCCTTCACTCACACAGGTGGGATGTGTACACCTGGGTTGACTCTAACCTTTGCCAACAGTGGGGTGAGTTTGGGAAGGTTTCCAATTTTAGAAAAGGCTCTTCCAAACTAGTGCAGTTTTAGTGCACAACAGGAATGGGCTTCTAAAATGAATAAGTAAATCAATGCTGAAGAGCTCGTATCGTGCTTTGCTACCGACTTGAATGGATCTTTCAAAATAATCAAGCATTTTTTTTTTTTGCTTGTGTTTTGAAACCAAGATTCTAGGCAGCCTTGCCAAGCTCAATTCCTTTCATTATTCCCTTGAAGCCTATTTCAAGTTGTGGAATCAAATGGAGGTGGCGGACTTGAAAAGGAAAGTCCATCTCTGCCAACAAGGCTGTTCATGGCTGTCCTTCAGCACATCTCTCATCTAGCTTCTGGCCATGAAGTCCACAATCTGAATATTGTTACAGCATTTTCTTAGCATTTTCATCTGTTACCCTTTGGATGTGTGCCTACTCAGCATCATTGACTATGTCAGGGTAAGGGTCTTTCTTTGAGGTCAGTCTCCCTCCTTTACACACTCAGCATAGATCAGTGAGGATCCATGAATGTTTGCAATTCTGACTTGCTAACATTCTTTTCACACAGAGTTCCCAGAAAGCCTCACTGCGCTGCCATTGGATAGCCACGGAGAAACCAGTTGGGTCTCTCATTGCATTCATCCCATTGTAATTTTAAGTGTGTTATGAATGCCTCGATTCCATTAATTCAGTTTCATTGAAAAATTATTCACCAAGTAGCTGTATAAAGATACCCCCATATGCCAAACTCAGTGTGATGGAGTCAATTCTGACTCAGTCTGGATATGCTACATAGCTACTTATTTATCCTAATTGAAACTTTACTTTTCACTACTTAGGTATGAATAACTACTTTTAAGATTCTAATATTACTTAAAAATCACATATCATTCTTTTCATCTGTGATACGATTTATCTCACAGTAGACTGCACAAAATCAACAAATTAAGCAATAGTCAAAAGACCAAGTAAAGGAGATAAATCTTCATGAGATTAATCAGACAACCTAGAAGTTAACTATTTTCATATTATGCAATATCTTTCTTAGATATTGGGAGAGAAAAACCTCTATTGGTATTTTGACCTTTCTCAGATACTAGCAAATTAAGTGAAAATGAATCTTTCAAACCTTCTGTTCTTTTAATAGCATGGTATACAGAAAACATACTCTGTTTTTAAAGCTTCTCGTGTTGTGCTAAATTCCCATGTTATTGTAGGATGTAAAGAAATGAATAAAGAGTGAAAATTATTCAATTGTATATATACTTTTTGAAGTTCTTCATGAGGGAAATATATATATATATAGATGATTAGAATTCTCTTTCAAATTGAGACCACCAATGATCCCTTTCTATAGGATAAGTTCACAAAATGTCCAAGGGGAGCAGAAAGTTAAATTTTACCAACAGCCCACGTGCTTCTTATATGGTTTGCAAGGTAAGGGCAACACCGATGGGCAGCACACAAAAAAGGGGCTCTTCATCGGTATGGCTATTGTCATGGTAACATATAGACCAAGTTTTGTGAATACACACACTCATTGGCCATGAGCAGGATGAAGGAAAAGGAGAAAGAGGGAGAGAGGAAGACTCTGGGTTTTGAGAGTGGAAAGTCCTGTCTCTTTATTGGATATATTATGACAACGGCAAGGATAAGACTGCTGCTAATTGCGCTTTTCACTCAGGACGTGGTGTCTAGCATGAACCAGACTCCCACGCACAGCACCAAAATTCTCACAAAAGGGAACTTGTAAAAGATGAAGACCAAGCTCATACACCAGGACAATATGTGCTTTGTGATCGATTAAAATGCAGGCGTAATTTGTGGTACAGCCTCATACAAAGGGGCTCTTTCTTCTCTGGGCTTTTAAAAAAAGGGAGATCTATGAAACTTATGATAATGCATTGCCATGCTGATTTAATTGTCAATTACAGATTAATTAAGTGTGCTTTAATGATCTCTATAAAGTCTTTTTAATTTTAATTTTATTTTTTTACCTCTAATAGCTATTAATGGCTGTTATAGAAAATGAAACCACTTTACTAAAATGTAATGGGGAGGTCTATTAAGAAGAAGTTTTCAAAATGATAAAATATTACTACAAAAATGAGAACCTCTGTACATTTTAATGTTTCTGAGTAGGTCAATCTTCATTCCACTGAAAGAACATTCCCTTCAAATTGCCTGCAATTACATCTTAAACATCTTCATATATATATTATATAAAGAATACATTTTGTCTAATTTTCAGTCAGTATGCATCTTAGAAGAGGGGAAAGAACTACAGTTTCAGAAACGCTATGAAGAGTCGTTATGGGTTTGAATCTGAAGCAATTTGGTAGCACTGGGTATACGGACTAGTATTCAATCAACATTCAATCATTTCAAGGCTCAAAAGTGCCTCATTTAACTAAAAAAATTTATCTCTAAAAAGTAGTGTAAACCACATTCATAGATCCAAGTAATATTTCAGATGTACTGGAATTCGGTGCTAATGAAAGGGACCCTTTAAAAGAGAAAGTGGGGATAATGCATACCTGATATGAATGTTGCAAAGATAAAATAAGAAAAGAGGAAGAGTCATTTTGTAATTGAGCTAATATTTTCTAGCGTGTCAGTATGTAAATGTGAATTTGGAGGATGAAATTCCGTTACAGGGGGACACCTTGCAATGCCCTAAGGGCTTCTGAACACATAATGGAGCCATCCTCTGCCCCTTCTCTAGGATACTCAGTAGACAAGAGCTATGAGAAATATGAAATGAAACATAATTAGAGTTGGAGTAAAATACCATCAGGCTATGTCCACAAAACCTAAAGTAATTTAAGAGACTTTATACTTCTCCGTTTAACTTGTAATGGTAGACAGTTAAATAAGCCAAATAGTCAAAGCAAAATATCTATTTTAGATTCTTAATTATTCAATTTGCCTGCCTGCATTGATCATATTAAGTAGCTATCAAAACCTCATTTAATTCTACATTTTCTGATTGGATGGGCAGTGAAGTGGAAAGAAGATGAGTTTTAGAATATGACTGAGCTGGGACGCAACCTTTTGAGTCAGCCACCCTCTGTGGGAGCCTCCAGCAAGTTGCTCATCTGAGTTTATTTCCTCGTCTGGAAAGTGGGAATAATACATACCTGGCATGAATGTTGCAAAGATAAAATAAATGGAAAGCCTTCAAGAACCTAACACTTAAAAGGTACTTAATCATGAGCATTCTTTAGTGTGGCTTATCATGATCTTTTCAAGGCCAAGGTCTTTAAAAAACCATCACATTCGAATGTATGAGACGTCCATTTTAAACTTAATCACTCAGTTATTGAACTTAGAGATTACATGTGAATTGAAAAATGCTGGCTTGTAAATTCTCAAGGACAAAAAACTGAAACCAACATTAAAGAATATAATGCATAGAGAACAGAGTTTTGAAACCTCATGAGATCCACACTTTCCAGAACTATTCAGACTGGATGAGGCCTGAAACCTCAAACTTTAAACTGAAAACATCCCCCTGATGTTGAAGCCTTGGCCCAATGGCACAAGCATTAGGTGCTCAACAGATAATGGAAAGATTGGTGGTTCAGATCCACCCAGCTGCTCTGTAAGTCTGGTGATCTCACTGCAGCCTTGGGGAGACACACACACACAGCTATATAGAGCCCTATGTAAAGGGACCAGATTTTAAGCGGGATACCATTGACGGGGGAGGGTTCTTCATTAAAAAATTTGGTCTATATGGAGCAACAGACATTTTCATAAAACGCAAAAATAGTATTGTAATATATTGATTTTAATTTTAC
Source organism: Nesogale talazaci (assembly GCA_004026705.1). NCBI lineage: Eukaryota > Metazoa > Chordata > Mammalia > Afrosoricida > Tenrecidae > Nesogale > Nesogale talazaci. The sequence continues at coordinate 37,417 of PVJH01004087.1, read as the reverse complement.
AATGCCGCGAGATGTTGTTAAATTATTAAAAAGCGGGACATCTGGTTACTTTACTAGAGGGTCCCTATGAATCAGAAACAACTTAGTGGCACACAATAACTTCAAAGTCTAATTTAAAACAAACAATAAAAAAGCAAAACAAAACCCACAGCTGTGCTGTTGATTCTGACACATGATAGGGCCGACAAGAACTGCTTGCTAGGCTCTCTAAGACTGTAAATCTTTCTGGCAGCAGCAAGCCTGACCTTTCTTCCTCAGAATTACTGACCTTGGGGTGAGTAACAGATTGCTTAAGGCAGCACGGCACGAGGGCTCCTAATTGAACAATACTAAAACCCAAACCAAAAAACCCACCGCCATCAAATCCCTTCTGATTCACAGTTACCCTACACAGAGCTTGTCTGGGCCTGCACAGACTCGGCGTTCTCTCATACAGAAGCTGAATGGTTCCCAAGAGCGGCCATGCGTGTAGCAACCCCAAACAAAGCCTAATCCAAAGCGCCACCCGGGTCCATTTCACTAGTGAGAAGGAGCCCTGGGGGTGAAGTGGTTACCAGTTCGGCTGTGATCCACACGGCTCGCAAAGCCAGCCGCAGCTCCGTGGGAGAAAAACTGGGCTCTCTATTCCTGTCAACAGCTACATTCTCAGAAGCCCATTCTTGGTGGGGGTGGGGTGGGGGTGGGGTGGAGGGAGGACACAGAGAGATCAGCACTGACTCAAGGTCCATGAGTTGGATGTGGTTTCATTAGGACTGTCCTTGAGCACTGTGTTCTCTAGGAGTCATTTCTGTGGGTCAGAAAGGGGACAGAAACTCTTGGAAGACTAGCTAGGGAAGGGCGAGGAGGATTGCACAAGACAAGAATGTCTTCAGCATCACAGAGCTGTGCCTGTAGAAATGGCTGAAATGGTGTAGGCTCACCTGTGTGCTTTTTCAACAACAAAATAACCATCCCACTTATGTGTCTGTTTCACAGCACCCATCCCACAACAGGGACCTCTTGAGGAACCCAATCCAAACTTAATGCCATCAAATTGATTCCAGTATATGGTGACCCTATTGGTCTTAATAGACACCTGATAAAAATTATAAACTAACTTGCAAATTTCAGTAAAAGATCCAGAGATATTTATTTCTTGGCTCTCAAGGCTATTTTCAGTTTTTCACCATTCTCAGTCAACCCATCAGGTTAGGGGTATTGTGCCAAAGAGCATATAAGTTCCTAATGGAATCCCCTTTTCCCTCACCCCCCCTTTAGATTTTACCCCGTTGGGTGTTCATACTGCCATGTGGGAAGTAATTATTTTTAAAATAGTTCAATTGTATCACTAATTTTATTTCCTACTTTTACCTGGGATAAGTGCAGGGATCTGACTTTATCTTCTGTAAAGTTGAAATACACAAAAGAGATGAACTTTTTATTTTTTTTTAAAGTGAAACAAACAAACATACAGAAAGTTAAACACCTAAACAGGTAAGTTGAAAAGATGCATCCTTCAACTCAATAAAGGATTAAGAATCCCTTTAAAGGAGCAGAACTTGTGGAGGCAAAAAGCTGTTTCAGCCTGTATTCCTGCCAATATCCTTTAAGACAAATTAAATGAATAACTTTAAATGTACAGTATTTCCACAAAGTTTGAAAAATGAGGAAAACTCCAGGAAACAAAACAGAACAGAATGCTACTTCAAAACTAAAATCACTTCAGAAATTGAAGATGTGGGTTATTTAGGAACGAAAACGGGGAACAGGAACGTGCTGGATAAATTCATTAACTTTAAAATGGCTGTGAGAAAAATGTAAAGTTCAAATTGCCTGTGTGTAATTTGCCTGAGGGTAGAAAATAAATCTAGGCTATAACCTGAACCAACTTCTTCCCTTCACATCAAAGCTAAAAGTACAGGGTAGTAAGAAGAAAATCATAGTCAAACTTTCTTAAAGAAATCCTTGTATTTGCCAATGATCTGTCTTCAGGTCTTCTTCCCTGCAACCTGACCCTCCCCTTAGCTCTCTGGCCTGGCCTGGGTCTGCTTCTTCCACAGATTAACCTCATCTGTGCCCCATAAGAGTCCTTGGAGCTGTAAGGGATAACATCTTGGACTGCTCATCACAAGTTCACCATTCACAGGACAAAGATGAAGCTTTCTTCTTTATCACTCATAATGATTCACGGGTCAGTGTTACTCTGCCCACAAGCTTGCTCTGAGTCAGAATTGACTTGATGGCAGTTAAGTAGAGAAGGGTGCCAAAAGAGTCACCCTGGTGTAGTTGGCGCTGTGGGTTAGGCCTTGGGTGCCAGTCATAAGTATGCCAATTCATACCACCAGCCACTCCTGCAGGAGAGAGCTGGGACTGTCTTTCCCCATGGCGTCTTCCAGTCTCAGAAACTCCGTGGAGCTGTCTAGGAGTCAGAATGACCTCCGTCCCAATGGGTTTAGTTTGCTTGCACCAAAGAGAATCAGATTCCTAAATTTCTGCAGCAGTTAAAAATCACTTTCCCAAATTAGTTTGGAATCTAGTTGTCTCCAGTTCAGTTTGAAATCTAACATTTGGCTTCTAAATTTGGGTCCCTCTTGCTAAGGAGTCCCTTGGTGTTGCAAACAGTTAAGTGCTGGACTGTTCGCCTATGGTTGGTCATTTGGAACCACCCAGAGGCCCTTGGGAAAAGAAGTCTATGGGACTGAGCCCTGGTGGCATGGTGATTGTGCACGGGACTTCAGCCCACTGGGTTGGTGGTGCAAATCCAGCAGCAACTCTCCAGGACCAAGGCTGGGCCTCCTACTCCCACCAGGGCAGTGATACCACCACACACACACACACACACACACAAGTGAAAATAAGCCTACCATCTGTTTGCAACATATCACAGCCTCAGAAATTCTGTGGAGCACTGTTCTACTCTGACATTGATAAAATTATCATGAATCGGCATGGACTCTTGGACAATTGGTTAATTGGCTCTGTTATTGCAAGGCCTCCTTCATTTTTACCTGTGAACTTGGTGGCCCCGTTCTAGGTTCAGGGAATTGTGACTGTCACCTAAAGTGCCATTGCTGCATGGTTGGCAACAATGCATAGCGACCCTGTAGGATAACATAGAATTGTCTCATCATTTTTGTCAGGCTATGCATAATTTTGGAAGCAAATGCCACCCCTTTCTCTCTTGGAGTGGCTGAGGGGTTTGAGTGCTACCCTCAGAGCCACTAGGACTCCTTGTGATTGATTGTTTGCGTGCCAGGATGTAGGTAAGAAAACAGTTGGGTACAAAGGCTTAGAATTATGAAAAAATATAAAGATAAATGAAAAATAAGGGTCTGACTTCTAAACAAACTGTGTGGCTTTTCTAAACCGCCATGCCCTCATCTCTAAAATGAGAATAATGTTAAATCAAAGTCACTGAGTTGTTGTGCCTTCACATGTGGTTCCTGAGGCTCTGTACATTTTCATAGTCTCAGCTTTTTATCTGCTTACCCCAAGACCAAACCACACTTACTGCTGTGGAGTCAATTCTGGCTCATAGGGAGCCCAAAAGACAGGGCGCCACTGCTCCTGTGTTTGTACTTCATGGGAGCAGAAAGCGTGAGTAGCAAAAGCATGGACAGGCTTGGCACTTAGAAAGCAGACTACCAGTGCTGACTTTGCTGAGGATGTCTGTCTATTCCACTGGGGAAGGGTCCCTATAAAATGTAATCTAACTAGGAGGGTCTGATATGGGGGATTAGGGATGATGAGCAAGGTTTACCATACCTACTTTCTGTAGGAGCCCTGGTGACAATACTGTACTGGAGGACCAAGAAGCAAGATGTCGTTTGCTCCTTACAGAAGCAGCTTGGACATTCCATATGTTAAAAATAAAGATGGCAAACTGTGAAGTACTTATTACCTTTTGTAAATTTTGATAGGAACTGTAGCTTCTCCTGCCTTGACCATGTATACACCCCACTTTTTCTGGCTATTAGTGTTTGGTGCTCTCAAAGATGTAGCTTGAACAGGCTATAACTTAGTATGTGGTAAAATGTTTTGACAAGTGGGTACAGTTTTGTAAGCTTATTCCCCGCTCAGACTTTCAATAAATTACATGGTTCTGACATCCGCATTGACTAAAGATAAAAGATCTCTGATTACAGGTACTTAATAAAAGTCTATGTGATAAAGTGGAATCCAAAGGAGAAGAAAGGGATGCAACAAGTTGGACACAATCACTCATTCATTCAATAAAGACTTATTGCAAACCTAATATATGGTCCAAGAGTATGTATTGACATCTGGTGAAGTTAAGATAGTCTTAAATGGCCTAACCACGTGGTGGGTGGTGGACTCCTCCCCACTCTGATCATTTGGAGAAGACCGTCCAGACACACTGTGTGGCTTTTCTGAACTTCAGTGTCCTCATGTCTAAAATGAAACAATGTCAAACCGAAGCCCACTGCCATTTGAATTCTTTTTACTCCCTAGCAACCCCATGTGAGGTTTCTGTGTCCTTTTGTGGATCGTGCAAATGGTTAAGCCCTTGGCTACTAACCGAAAGGCTGGATGTTTAACCCCACCAAGAGCCACCTTAGAAAGAAGGCCTGACAATTTACTCCTCTTAGAAATGACCAACTTCACAGACATACTCTGACACACATGGTAACACTATGAGCCAGAACTGATCCCACAAGCAGCTGATCTTCTCTGAGAGTTCCAGGAAACCATAGGCTAGGCTGTGTGGCATGAGGACATCAGGGACCCTTGTGTCCAGCCAACGTAAAGTCCTTTCCCACTTTGTGTTAGTAGTTTAGGATTTTTCAGTAGTTTGTGATTCAGAAATTGATGCACACACATTAGTATGCAGATATGGTCTATTGTCTACTAATGAGTCATGCTGTTAAAAACAAAAATACACAACACTAGGGCAAGCTTGTTGAGACAGTGTGCAGGTGGATTAAAGGCTATTTTTGTTTAGTTAGACAGAGAGAGTTAGTTGGAATGAGGGAGAGAGAAGAGGAAGACGGTATGAAGAGGGAGGAAGAAGGGAGAACAGAGTAGCTGAGCAGTCCAGGCAGCAGGGACAGCTACCCGACTAAGGAGTGTTGTGGCAAGAATAAGTGAGGGAGTGATGAGAAGCAGCAAGAAGGCCTGCACAGCTGGACAGAATGAGCTAAGTGGGATGTGGTGAGCAGGGGTATTACCAGGAATGGTGTCACCCAGCACAGAACCTCATGATGTCACCTTCTTTTCATAGACCTCCACCCAAACCAGACCAGACAGACTCCTTAGAAATGCTTATTATCAATTTTAATTATAGAATAATATGTGCAAAACATCATTGTGAATTACATAAATGTCTTGCTTCTCAGAATATATGAACACTAGCAACTAAGGGAAAGGCAGTCAACTGTGTGCACTCTAACACACTTTGGATAGCTTTGAGAAGATGGGAATTCCAGGACACCTAGTTGTGCTCATCAGGAACTTGTTCATGAATCAAGAGATAGCTGCACAAACAAAGCGAAGGAATGTGGCATGGCTTAAAGTCAGGAAAAGTGCAAGTCAAGGTGGTATAGCCTCACCAGTCTATATGATGAATAAATTATCAGAGACTGGATTATATAAAGAAGATTGTCATCAGGATTGAAGGAAGGTTAATTAACAATTTTCAAGATTCAAATAATCCAATCTTGCTTGCTGAAAGTGAGGACAACTTATAGCACTGGCTGATGACCAAGGACTATAGCTTTCAATGTAAATTACAATTTAATGTAAACAAAACTAACCTCCACAGAACTGGACTACATATCATGATATCAAGAGAAAAAAATTGAAGTTGTCAAGGAATTTAACTTGGTTTAATCCACAGGCAATGTTCATGGGGGCAGCAGTCTAGAGTCAAATGGCATATTGCATTGAATCAAGCTCTTAAAAAGGTTGAAGAGCAAGGATGTTACCTGAGGTCTAAGGTGGGCCTGGCCCAAGCCATGGTCTTTTCAGCTGTCTCATCTGCATGGGAAAGGTGGGCATTGAATCAGGAAGATTGAAGAAGAATTGATGTATTTGAATTACGGTGATGGCAAAGAATATTGAAAGTATCATGGACTGCCCAAAGAACAAACACATCGTGTTGGTAGAAGCAGATCCATAGAGTTCCTTAGAAGCAAGGATAGCATGACCTAGTCTCACCTACTCTGAGCATTTTATCAGGAGAGACCAGTTCCTGGAGAAGGACGTCATGCTCGGTCACGTAAAGGGGTAATGAAAAAGAGGAAGGCCCTCCACAAGATGGGCTGATACAGCAGCTGGGACCATGGGCTTACACATAACAACTGTCAGGGCAGCACAGGACCAGGCGGTGTTTGGTCCTGCTATGCAGACGGTCACTCTGAATCAAAACCAATACAGTGGTGTCTAACAACAGCAAAGTGACTTTGCAATATCCTTCTTTGTTCGTTACTAATGGCTGAACAGAAGTCTCCCCCTACCCTCTCAACTTTTTTCTTCTTTTCTTTCTCCCTTTCCTTTAATTACTATTTCATCCCCCAAAGGTCATTTATCCAGGTTCACAAATACTAACCTTACTGTTGAACCATGACACTAGACATTTTGACAACATCAGTGACTATAAAAACACTGCCAGTAACAAAAAACACGACAGCTTGTAACACATGCAGACCAGACTATGTGATCGGCTGCATCATTGTACCTGGGTCATCATGACAGCTCTTGCAGGAGCACATGCAAGAGAAGGATTATGAAGTAAGTCGGCACAGTGTCAATTTTCATTGAAAGCACATTAAGATTTGATAGAGAAACACCCACATAAAGGAGAAATAAATCAGTATAGAGTTTTAACTTTGAGGTTATTTTTTGTGTGCTGAACTTTTAAAAAAATGGCTTTGTTATAATTGACAATATGGATAATTTTCTTTAAAAAACAAATAAACCAACCAGTAAGTTTCTGTTGAAACACTGGACAAAAATTTTGTGGACGGTGTCAGTAGCACCTACCCCTTCTAAAAACAGCAAGACCCAAACTCCCTGCTATCAAGTTAATACTGCAAGGGAATTCTGACTCACAGGGACCCTGAGAGAAGAGAGTAGAAGTGGTCCTGTGCATTTCTGAGGCTGCAAATCTTTATGGGAACAAAAACTCTCATCTGTCCATTGAGGAGTGACTGTCAGTTTTGAACTTATGACCTTGGGTTAGTAGCCCAACCTGGAACCCACTATCTCTCTAGTGACATGACTGCTGGTAACTAAGCCACGAGCTCACAGAGAGCATTGTTGTGGCACACAATTAAGGAAGAGATATCCCAGAATTGCACCCAAGAGGGCCTTTGAAGGCGTCTTTCTAAAATAAGATGGATACCACTATATTGTAAGAGAAAAGGGGAAAAATACAGTTTCCTTTAACAAGCTCATCTGTAAAGATAAAACTATATTATTTGGGAAGAAAAAACTATACAGGCAACAAAATAAAGCACCAATAGTGATGCTGGAGAAGGGAGCAATAAAATTGAATCAAGGCTGCTGCCCAAATGTTATTATTGCTCCTATGTGTTTATTGTTCTGTGGCATTTAAGTTATTGCGATTTTTCTTTCTCTTCTCTTACATTCTTCACCCTTCCCTCTGTATATAACAATTTATTAGAAGGAAAGGTCAGAAATCGTCTTGTTGGATTATGGGGCCTAGAGCACTGGCTAGCCCAATACTTACCTCCGTCACCTGACTTTCACCTTATGCTTTGCCTCCACAAATAGCAGTTAGCATCCTCTGAAAGCAAAGCCCTTTGACTCTCTTAAAGCAAACATGCTAACAAAAGATAATTTCTTTTTAGGAAAAAGGGACAAGTGGAATAGTTATTAAAATCTTTACAGCCTCCCTCTTCCACTCCATCAATATTAACACTCCATTTTCTCCCCATTTCTGATATTCTATCAAACATGCTCTAATTTAGGTTAGGTCTCACAGCTAACGTGGAGCTTTGATTGAATCATGGACCCAATGTGATGTAATGATAATGATCATGTATGAGTAATAGACTGCTCTGATCTCATAATCCAGGCGGGGTACACCCATAGTGGAAGACCTCCCTCATCAATGGGATGAATTGGAGGGGATCAAAGAGGATGTGCAGTAACAGGCCCCAAGGACACTCAACTCCCTCTGCCTTGATCTCAGCTTGCCATGTGCCCATCACATTCTCTCCTGGTACATAGTGACCAGACCAGAGACCAGAGAGTGAGGGCTTTTGAGGGCAGAGAATTGGCTCTGAGTTTTTAAAGCTGAAGAATGGCTTCCAGAGATTTTGAAAAAGAAGGCTCGAAACTTAAAAATGGACAAGATAAATGAAGAACTGAACCCAGACAGAAAGCCATAAGTGCTGAGTTCTGACTTCAATCATAACCCAAAATAGACTTCTCTAGAGCTCTTCCTTGCTCATGGGCATTTCTCTTGAATTTTCCTCCTACTTATAAGTAAAACTGATATTGTTTGGGCATCCTGTTTACATAATTCCTTTTATCTTTATACATCATTTTGAGGGTTACAATAACAGCCTACAAAATAACTTGTAGCTGCTAATTCTTGCCAGATTCCTCTCGAAAGCCCCTACCCCTTTTGTGGGCAATTGTTAGATATGGCTCTTGTATTCCATTCATAAGCTATTAGAATATTCCAAATGGTTTGCATTCTTGGCATACATAGAACAACTTTTGAGTGCTATTTTTGTCACTTATTTTGGACTCTGATGAGTCTGAAGTTGGCAATATCCTATAACCTTTATATCTTGAAAATATAGAAGCTGTCTTAGAGAGCTTAGTGCCATCGGGAGTCTGGTCTTTTCAACTTACAGCTGATCAAGGCCATCAAAGAAAATGACAGGAGATAATTTAAAAATCTCGAATTAGACTACTTGTTAATGCATCTCTCTCTCTTTTTTAAGGCGTCATGTTTGGTTAACATGTGGCAATTTTCTTCCCTCATGTTTCTCAGAACTCACTGCCATGAAATTGGTGGTGACTCCTAGCCCTTAACAGTCCAGTGCTTAACTCACTAGGCCACCAGTCCTTCCCACAAGTTTACCCCAAAATGGCTTTGAGAATTAAGCTACAGAGAGATATTCATTTTCTGAATTAATTCTGGTCTCTTGGGTAGTCTAGAACTGTCTATGAAGCATAAAACCTTGCTTTGGAGATTATGTGTTTTCAAGATGAATCAAGGATAATATTTGTGTGAAACCAATTTCATGTAAACATTTTCATACATCTATTACCAACTCCAAAAAAATCTGTTGTTAACTACATCGATGATGAAAAAGCTATTTCTTGCTTAACACATACACTTTTATTCACTAAAACAGTAGTCAAGATTTCTTGTACATCCGACTGCAGACCGTACAGTGCTCTAGTCAATGTTCTTTACTCTCTTTAAAGAAATGATGTCTATACCTCAAAAAAAAAAAAGAACAATTCTAGTTGCTGGGGTCTCTTAGCAGACCTATTTAATAGGCGAAGACATGGAGCTCAGAGGACTGCAACGGGAGTACCTGAGTGATGGCAGGACAGAGCAGTGATCTGCCAGGAAGACAATTCTGCTCTCCTGTGGAAAAGTGCAGTTCCCTAGCATGCACTTTTAGGAAGGGGTGACATTCAGGAAATACTTTCTCTTCATGTTTTTCCCTCCGTGTATGTGTGTGTGTTTCAGAATAACTCCATTGACTCAGTCCTAATCTTTAAAAATTTGAACATTTCACACTAGGAAAGACAGTCGGAGAAGGGAACATTTTATTCCCAAGTGACATTCTTGGTTTAAATATCCTTTGCAACAGTTTTGTTTTGAAAGATCTCAGCGGTTACATATGAACCTGCCAGATGTCAACAATGTGCCTGCCATGTACAATATCCCCCACAGACTAAAAATACTTCCTGCTTATAGACTATTTGGAAATAACATACAAACATCATCGGATCTGCTCTATTACTGAGTGTCTGCATAAGCGTGCTAGAAACAACAGATGTTCTGGGCTTTTTTGCTCCTTTTCAATAACAAAATAACTTGGGGGAGCTGATGTGCCCTCATTATTTCACAACCGCTTCAGAAAGAATTGGTGATTTCACCTCCTTGAAGCAATTTCCTACAGTAGCATTAGACAGAGTGAAGGTCCTAAATACCCAGACCATGGCTACTGGCGGGTTTCTGCAGGTGTTTTTGTGTGGGAAGCTGTCAAGAACTGGTCCAAACAAGAGCAATGCTCCTGACAGAAGAAAATTCACTGGCAGGACTTTTTTAGGTGCCAGAATTTCTTTTAGGGACACAAACACATAGCGGGAATCTGAACTGAAAAATAAGTCTGTGATTAAGACAGAAGAGAAGTCCTCACCTGAGCAAGGCAGGCAGAACACTTTCTTGGAAATACACTATTAATGATGGGAAGCTGGTGAATGGCAGAGACCAAGGGCGTGACCCCATGTTGGAAACAAGTAGCCTTCTGAGTGTTTTAAAGAGAAGGGGGGTGGGGGATCTCTAGAAGCTAGTCCCTGAGAAGGCTAAAAGGAAGGATATTAAGTACAAGTCAACGGAGAACTCCAGTTTGAATTCCAAGAATGTAATGATAATGACGATTAGTAAGACCTCACATTGACAAAGCGAGTGGATTTAGGTTTTGAATCCCAAAGAAAGAATTAAAAACAAAATAAAAAACAAAACAAAGAAAAACAACAGGGGAAAAATTAAAGGCGATCTCAAGCCCCCTTTCCTGAAATTGACAGCATAGGAATGAGTGGGGCAAAGCACTTTACAGGAAGAAGAAACATCAAACCTGACAGGAGATAAGATACACGGATCTCATGAAGATATATGTAAGCAAAACTCTATCAATTGCGGAGCCCTGCACTCTGGGCGGAAGCTCTACATTTCTCTCAGAAAACCTACCTTCCAGATCTTGCTCAATCTGTTAACAACTGTGCCACTCTGGGAATGTCAGTTAACATATGTAAGGGTAGATTTCCTTATCTGAAAAATAGACTCTGCCTTCATTCTCGAAGTGTGAATGCATTTATGGTAGTGCTTGGCACTTAGGAGGTACAGAAAAATGTTAACTTAAAATGATAATCAGATTCTGCTTATTCAACCACCTATAAATGTCTTCAAAACATTTCAAATTCAAGTCTAAGATCTAAGAAGGTAACTGCTGTTCCCATTCTACAAAGCTGTAAAATTGAGGTCAAGGGGTTGGCATATCTTAGCTCTGACATCAGAAATTAAGTTTTTTTTTTTTTAAATCTCCTGATTCATTTGTGTTTTCACTGAGGAAAATAAGTGATTTGAATAATGTACCCAAGTCACACAGCCCAAAAGGGACCAAGACCCTACTTGACTACTGATCAACCCAAGGCTAAAACCTGCAGCATGCAACCTCTGTCACCTACACATTTCATTTCACTGCCTATGAAACCTGAAAAATGGCTGGCATGGCTCTTCACATTCTATTCTATGTTGATTTCAAATGAGTACCACTTATCTCGAGGTAAATATCAAAACAGTATTCTCTTGGTATGAGAAAATTACTTCTGAGTCACAATAATACAAATCACTGTGGGCTGCACTTTTTAAAAAGAAGCTCACTTTTACCTTGTCTGCAAATCAAGTTAATGCCAGGTGTGATATAGAAGACTTGGACTAGGAAGCGTCCAAAGCTTCTTGAAGACAATATAGTCAAGTTCGTTACTTTAGATGAGAGTTGTGTTTGGGGTAAATAACAACGCAGCAAACATTTCTTTTTTCACAGAGTGTAAATTGCCATACTTAATCAGATAGCCAGAGGGCATAGCTTAGTGAAGTAAGCCTCAGGCTTGCTATGCCTATTTGGCTCAAAAATTCCAAATTCCAATTCCAGTGGAGCCTGTATGGTTCATCATCCCCTCGAGTTGGATCAATTAGATTGCATAGATTTTTTTTTATTCTGCAAGAGACTCAAGTATGGCTTGATAACTCAAATCCAGCCCATCTTATGGGAACTCTAAATATCTTCTGCTTTTTATTTATCCGAGTATTGGACTTCAGGTTTACTGTTTTCTTACACCTTTGTCATATTTGGAGAGCAAACTACATAAAACTAATTTTAATTAAAAGGGGAATATTTTCATGGAATCATGTCTTGTGTCATTCATATATGTGTTCTGGCAGTACTTGTAGCTGACACCACATGAACCAAAGATGAACTCAGCATAACAAATGATAATTCCCATCACTTATTATTGTGCTTCTATATGTCTGATTAGAATTTTTGATGTATCAAGAGTTGGCACTTTTTTCTTTTGCTGGGCAGGTGTCTTGAATAATCCATGCAAAGTAGATCCCTTAGCCCAGCTTGATGAGGGGATGCATGCATTGAGGTGGTATTTGGATCAGGTGGTGTGAGTATGTGCAGCAAGCGCAGGAGCCCAGGTTGAATTTTCACGGGTGGTTCCAGTAGGGTTGAGGGTGCCCCATCTTGCTTCAAGAGACAAAGCAAAGAGGCACCGTATGCATGTGCTCTTCTGCTATCATCTGTGCCACCCACAGTCCTTGACACTTAACACGAATGATCTCACTTAACCCTTGCAGCTGCCCTGGGAGACAGTTATCTTTATACCCGGGGTCCAGAGAAATGTAAATGCATTGCCCAATGTCATGTGAGCTGAAATGTGATAGCGGATCTTTAGACACAAATGTGTCTGCCTCCAGAGTCCATGATGTCCCATGTACCTGTGCTGCCCTACAGAAGCCAAACCATGGAAATGGAAGCTAGATGGAGAAGTGAGGTATTCTAGTGGTGGTGTTGGCAAAGAATATTTGTCTTAGAAGAAACACAGCTAGAATATTCCTTAAAAGCAAAGATGGAAAGATTTGGACTAGCTTACTTGGATACGTTTTCAGGAAAAAAAAAACAACAGTTGTCTAGAAATGGACAAAGTTTTTGGTCAAGTAGAAGTTCAGTGGGAAAAGGGAAACTCTCCAAGAAGTGGATTGACACATAGTTGTAAACACGGACTCAAGCTTGCCTATGATCATAGAGATGGTAAGGAATTGAGCAATTTTTTCCCCTGTCACACATGCTGTCCCCATGAGTCAGAATCAACGCAGGGGCAACTAACAACAACAAATGAGAAAAGAAGAATGAGTGTGGAAAGGGCAATAAAGACAGTCTAAAAGCCCACATTAGGAAGGCAGGAAGACTTATTAAGACTGAAGACTTCATAAAGCAAACAAAGCCTGGATCAAACTGTCACAATTTTAGGTTAAGATTGTCTTGAAGAACTAGTGATTAGACTTTTCATTCATGCCACAATCTTCCAAATGGTGAGCAGACTTGATGTAGAGAGGAGCATAAAGAACATGGGTAGGAGGTGTTGTGCCATTTAAAAATATCTACAGCAATGTCTTTACATTTAATGGAATCCTCCCTCTGCTGCCATGGGATATTGTGGAGAGGTGGGACTTTGAAGTCAAATGTCCATCTGGGAATATCTTCTGTCTTTCTTGTTTTACCCAGGGACCTCTAAGCCTCTATATTTTCTTTGACATCAAAGAACCCTCTCTGCCCTCTGTTGCCATCTTCTCATCATCATCTGGTCATCTTGTTGGGTGACATCCTTTGAGTAGCTATGTTGGGAATGAAGTCACAGGCCAGATATGCAGGGCTCCCATGATTTCTTGTAGGGGCGACTTCGTGCATGACATTAACAGGCACTTTAGATTCAGGGAGAGCAGTCTATTAGAAAAAAGGAGTGGGTATGGGAATATTTATATGAATTCAAGCTATGTTGACTTTGAAAGGCCAGAGGAACATCTAAGGGGGGAAAAGTATCTAACCTTATTCAGGAAAAGAGACCCAGAAAAGGAAAATGAATATGTGAGTCTGAAATACATGACAAGATCAGGACTAGAGACCCGGACTGGGCATTATCAATATTTAGGACCTAGTTGAAACTTAAGAAATGATGAGCTCACTCAAGGAAATGATAGAGAGAAGAGGGGAGGGCTAGGGCTATAGTCAGAATTTGTGGAAAATCAAAATGAGGGAAATTAGTATTAGTAAGGTAGCTCTATGAGGTGGGAGTTGGGGAGCTGGAAGAGACCAGTAGTGAATAACTCAAGTTTGAAGAGCAGAATTTCACAAAAGACATTCCTTTAACACTCACCCCAGATATAATCCATTAAAATCAAATTTTATAATAAGAAGAGATTTATAGGTTGAAGCAAATCAGGCAAGACAATCTATCTTATGAATATTTAAAGTAGATTAAAGTATGTAGCCCTTTCTGAAATTATTTGGCTGCAGAACACCACATTTTTCATGACATCTATTCATATTCCTCCAATCTAGGTTTTTTTGGAGCACATGTAGGGAAAACTTAAAAGTAATGAATTTCCCTCAACAAAATGTTGCTTGTGAAGTCAGAGGGATCCAGTTCAAGGGGGACTATGTAGTGGCTTAACTTTGACCATGAGAAATCCATTCACCATTCCATCCGGATAGTGTATGTGCAGTAGTGAGGACATGGGAAAGGTGGCAGAGAATTATTATTAAAGAAAGAAAGTAAAAAAGAGTGCATGCTGATTACTTTTAAGAAACTTGGGTGTTAAAGGAAAGGAAGATGGGCACTAGTAACTAGACTGGACCCAGCACTGCCAGAACATTCCATGATGACAGAGCTCCAAGAAACATTTTTAATGGAAAGGAAAGATGCGGGAGTGAGGAAAGAGCCAACATGCTGTGGGATCAGGGGGTAAGGTGGAACCAATAAGTGGTTGAGCATGATGCACAAATATGGAACCAGACTAACCGTAGGATGTGAGACCTACTATCATAAATAATAATGAAGAAGTTTTGGGGGCAAAGCAGTTCATGTGTTCATCAGCTAACCATATGGTTGGAAACTCAAATCCACCAATCACTTCACAGGAGGAAGGCATGGTGATCTGCTTCTGTAAAGATTACAGCTTTGGAAATCCTGTGGAGGCAGTTCTACTATGTCCTAGAGGGTCAATAAGAATTGGCCAGTGTTCAAAAGCCAGGATATTCTGTATCTTGGATGCCTGACGGTATGCTTAATAAACTATAGGGTTCATAACAACCACATGTTTCATACATTTCTGTATTTAGTTTGAGTCCATGTGAAATTGTCTCCCTCCTAATATTTAAAGTTATACAATCACAGTATTGTTGCTTTCCCCCCAACAATTTAATTTGGAGCCAATCCAGACATCATATCATTCCATATTGCAGTCATACCAAGCGGTGTTGTTCAATCACTACCACACCCAATTCAAAAATATTTTCTTCTTTTTTGTGACATCAGCTCTCTCTTACTTCCCACCTCCCTCACTGTCCCCTCATTTCCCCAGGGATTTTTGTTCTGTTTGTTGTCTCTATAGATTCATCAATCCTGATGAAGGAAGGCAATTTAGTTTACTTTTGGTGGATTAAAGAAGTTATGTGGCTAAGGAAGATCAGAATATCTAGAAATCTTATGAGAAAAAATAAGGAATTAATTTTGCAATCTGGAATTATGAGCTGAATCAAAAAACATAGATTGGAAAATCAGGATCTAAGGGGGGAGTTAGTAATAAATCTGAAGAAGATGATATTTTTTACTTGGGTAGAATTACATATTTCTCTTTTTGACAAGAAAATGGGGGCATGTTACTGTTCACCATTTAAAGATATGCAATAATCAGTGTTTTCAGGTAATGCTAGCTTTAAAAACAAGCATTTAAAGAGTTTTTCTATCTATATAATTCAAAGCAAGAATGCATTTGCTATCCTTCTACTCGCTTTTGGAGAAAGTTGTGACTACTGTGATTTGAACACATGCAGAAGACATTTCTGCAAAACACTGTTATTCTAAGAAGACTTTATAAACACAAGCTTTTCAGTACCTTTCCTCCATCACAATACTTAATCTTTAAGCCAAAGTCGTAACAATAAAAAATACTAAGTGTGTGTGTGGGGGGGAGGAATAAAAAAAAATACCAAGTGAAATGGGAATGATTTAATTCTAGATGTTTGTTGTGCTTTTGTTAACCAGAGGCAGTCTGACTCAATGATTTGATGATATTATTGTCTGTGTGAGCAACTAGGTGAAGAAGTTAAACCCAATTCCAAAAATGAATTTTAAATGGCAGTCATTAGGCAATAAACTGGTAACCACATTTGACTTAGCATTAACCAATGTCCTATTGATGGGGCAGGTCTAGTAAATGAACACAGCTCTAATTGCCATGGCCGCAAAGGCTAGCCATCTTCATTTACGTGAAGGAAGCTTCTATGTGAATTGTTGTGAGGTGTCATTGAGTAAGTTCTGATTCATGGGGACTTGTACACAACAGGACAGATGACTATCCAGTCCTGTGCCACGCTTATGATCCTGACTCTGTTTCAGCCCACCGTTGCAGTTACTCTGTTAATCCATTTCAGTGAGGGTCTTCAAATAGACTGAAAGGAACCACAGAAGAGTTCAGATATATTGTTTTAGGGAGTGTGCCTATGTTGGAGATGTATTTTAAGGGAAAGTACTGTAGCAAGTATTGGTGAGAGAGAGGGAGAAAACAAGGCTGCGTGTGCCTGTGTATGCATGGCAAAATAGGATTTGTGTTGTTTTTTTCATTATTCATGTGTTAATTAAGGAGATAGAATGATTAAAAGGCAATGAATGGTTCTGCTCAAAGGCCAAGTCTCCGTCTCACATTATGGAATGTATCTTCTCCCAAACTCAGAAACCATTCCTATTCACATTTCTTAGGGACAACTTCATGTCCACCCCTAGTTTGCCACCTAATACAACCCACCCAAGCCTTCCGAAGTTTGCCCAAGTTCCACACTTTGATGCTGTTTATGGGTACTATTGGAAGAATCAAAATCTTAGCTGTTCTATCAAGAATAATCCTCTGTTAATCTCATTTGCATATTACTAGAACTGGCTAGCATGTTTTTGTTCTGAAGATCAACATAAGTGACATGTCATTTTAGAGTCTATCATATTAGTGTTAACTTCAGTCATAAGAAACTTACTTATGTAACCTGCACTAACAATTCTGTAAGAGCTAGACCTTTAGTCTCTGTGTTCTTTGTCAGGAAAAGTGGTATTTTGCTTCAACCGTTTCACTCCATCATTTTCATCGTCAAGCTATTGAACTGTTACTTTCTTTATTTTTTTTTCTCTTACATCATTGCCCTGGTGGAAGTAGGAAGCCCAACCGTGTACCTGGGGAGCTGCTGCTGGACTTGAACCGCCAACCCTGTGGACTGCTGCTTCCTTTGTTACACATAACCTTCAACTTAAAGAGTAGCATGCTCTGTAGTATGATTAGAATACAACACACATGGCTCATCATAGGGAATGTATGCATTTAGGAAGGCTTTTCAAAAGTTTTCCACAAGAAGTCAACTTCCCCGCCTACCCCTACCTCTTATAAACAGCATAAAATATACAGTACCCATTGACTTTTGGCTACATTAATTCCTCACATTTCCATTTTGACACCAGAAGGAACAGAAGACAAATTTAAAATACAGCATGAGATATGTATATTTAACTTTGGGAACATTGCTAAGAGGCAGCTGGTAATCTAAACACCGGTGGAATGAAACACAGATTATCTATAAAATTAGAAATAAGGTGCTTCAAATTTAAAAACCAAGGTTTACTCCCCATACCTGCTTGGTCAAAAGAAAGAGCCCCGGGGGCTCAGTCATAATACATTGGACTGTGAGCCTCACGGTTGGCAGCTCCTTGGAGAAAGTCAGAGTTTTCTACTCCCATAAACTGCCACTGGCTCAGAAACTCATAGGGGAAGTGCTGCTCTGCTATAAGGTTGCTCAGCGTCAGTATCGACTGCATGGCCGTGAGTTTGGTTTGCTTTTGAGGTCAAAAGAATGAACATTTCGGCCATCTAAAAACCAACAGTGATGCACTTTCAATTTCTCAGCCATTTATCAACAATTTTGTAGTTGGAGCATTTCCCCCATACCCCACACCCTCTTGAGTCTCCCTGTCCTTCCAGGTTCTGATTACGAGAGGTTCCATTACTGTTTCATTCACAACCAAGAAGGAAAAGTGAGCCGAAGACAGTTTATTTTGCTTCCTCCTACTTGAAACTGTAGTAGGCTTAATGTAAAACTTCCAGATCACAGGTGGATCTATGCTCGTTAGTTTTTAATACTAAAGGGAGTAAAGTACTTAAAAAATATATCAGTAACTGAGAAAGTTAAGGTTCATTGTGCCAACGTGGCTGATAAACGCATGTGAGATTAGTTGAAGGACGGAGAGGTAAATGGCTCGGTGAGCCTCGGCTGGGTCTCTTCTCTGATAGTCAGATTAGGGTGCAGCTGCCTTAGTCAGTTCCCTACTTCAGCTGGCAAGGCTTATTTCCTGGGAGACATTCCTGAGGAGAAGCCACATGGACCTACCCTGATGCAGCCCTGGGTGCTGGAGGAGCCATGTGGAGACCCCTGCCAGCGCGGAGATGTTTACAGGCTCACTTATTTGGCTTTCCTCCTGCAGTCGGTGTCATTGCCTGTGTTTTGTGAGATTGAGGAGGAATTTGTAGCGTGGTGTTGGATGTGTGGGCTAATGTTGGACTTATGGGCTTGGGGAGCAGTGGGTTGGAAGGTACACTTAATGTACATTCTTAATGTACACTTGCTCTTTGTATAAAACTCTCTCATATGCTTAAGAGTTTCTGTGGGGTTGTTTCTCTAATTTTCCCAGACTAGCACAGGAACCAATATGACATCATTTTCATTGTAAATCACAGATTTTGCATTTCGATTTATTCCATAGCACTTTCACTCTGAGTCTGTAAACACACACTCACACACACACAGACGGACACAGACACACACACCTCCAGCTGCAGAGTGCCTGGCTGACAATGACCTTAGCTCTTGTGCTCTGAACTACATCAGGGCATTTGTCCCAAGGCCATGTTTCCCAATGGCGACTCCCAATCCTTGATTGAGGAACTTAGGTTCATGGAGATAGGTCCATTGCTGGGAGACACAGGATGATTTGTGTCAAGTTCAGCTCAAGAACTCCCCAGTGGCTTTGTTGAATCTTTCTTAGATTGCTCTGCTGCTCAGATGCTTCCTTCCATCTTCCTTCCATCATGGTCAGACTTATGTCTTGGGCTGGCCACTTTCTTGGCACTTTCCAACTTCTTCTTCATTTTCTCTCACAGATATTTCTTCTAATACCACCACATTCTTAGTACTCTCTGTTAAGCTACTTCTCCAACTACCAAAGCACACAATCATAAGCCAGCTTATAACTGTGAGAGATGTGAAAATTGAGGGTAGGTGTAGGGAAGTAGACAAAGAAATTCACTCAGGCAATTCACCCTGTGTGTATGGAAGTAATCAGTAATTTCTATGAATGGAAGGTGACCACCTTACATAGCTCTACTGGTTCATCTGTAGCAATAGCAGTGAGATGACTATTGTGGTTGCGGCTTGATGCTGTTGCGTTGGCTTTCACTCATAGCAAGCTTATGCACAACAGAGGGAACACTGCCTGGTCTGACCCCACCATCATAATTGATATTGTGCTTGAGTCCACCTCATGAAGGGTCTTCTTTGGTTTTGAACAAGCATGTTATCTTTCTCCTGGTATGTTCAAAGTACTTGAGGCACGGTCTCCCAGTCCTTGCTTCTAGGAGGCAGAACTCCTGGCTGTGCTTCTTCGAAAACTGATTTGGTTGTTGTCCTGGTAGTCCACAGGGGTTTCAGTGTTCCTTAGTCACACCATGATTCAAATGTATCCATTCTTCTGTAATTTTTCTTCTTTAGGGAGTGTCAAGCTTATATATGCATATCAAGTGGTTGAAAATCTTGGGTAAAATAACTGTTGACATTATGCGTTCTTTTTAATTTCTTAATAATAATTTTCTTTTTTATTCCATTCCTTCCCCCCTCTCCCACCCAAGTGATATAAGGTTCACTAGCACATGGGACCCAGTGCTTCTTCCCAGAATGCTCATGCAGTGATTCTGGGCTATAAGAATACTGCTAACTTACCAACCCTTTACAGTCATCTGGTCTCATTCTGGTTTCATGGCCACTGTCTGCCTAAGTCTGAATCACTATGCAGTCATCTCTTTCTCCCTACAGACCACTTGCTCAGTTTCAAACACTTGTTTTCCCCCTCCAAAATCTAGAAAATAGGTATCCCATGTACCATCTTTATGAAATTGTAAGATCTTTGTCTCTGCCCATAAATCTGTATTAGAAAGTAAAAGTAGATTGTTGGGGCACCATAGGAGACTGATTGGAGAAGACAGAAGAGATCGCTAAGCTATAGGCATTTGTGGGCTAAAAAAAAAATGGAAGCCTACCTGCTCATCTGTGAGACATTCAGAGGAACAGGAGGTGCTCTGAACAAACAAGACAAAAACCACCCACTGCCGTCAAGTTCATCCCAACTCCTAGTGGCCCGATGGAGCAGAGTAGAAATCTTGGGTTTTGAGACTAGAAATCTTTCCAGGAGCAAGAATTCTCATCGTCTCCCATGGAGCAGAGGGTGAGTTCATTTGCTGATCTCATGCCCAATGTACCACTCGTGACACCACCAGGAGCTCAAAATTATCCTCAGCAGTTTATACTGCATGAAGTGAAGCTCTCCCTTTGAAGCCCTAATGCTGCACTCACTGACCTACACCATCAAGGGAACCTTCTAAGTCACCATCCTCATTGTCTGGAAAATGAGCAAGAAGAGCCAATGGGATATGTGTCCCCATAATGTTACATAACGTTGCATCAAAAACAATTCAAATGTAATATGTTCAAAACAGAATTCTGAATTTCCTCATCCTCTTTTTTTTTGGGGGGGGGTATTTTGGTTGGTGGGGATATCTTAGATGTGAATCATGAAGTTTTCCCCTTAGAAAGTATTGGTATCCATGGTATGATGAAAATTACCTTTGGATAAATTGTGGATTAGAGAGACATTTGTTACTATACCCTATCTCATTTTTCTATGGTAAAATCATTTGTGTTACAAACAACATGCTTCAAATAAACTGTGGAATATGATCCATTCATAAGTTGGGGAATAGCTGTGCTAATGATGTGGAATACATTTAGAAAATTATTATCATCATCATTAGAGCTATTCATTCATAACCTGATATACCATATTTTTCATACTGTAAGATGCATCTGACCATAAGGCACACCCAGTTTTTAGAGTAAGAAAACAAGAAAAAAAATACTGAACCAAATAGTATACTAAAATACTAGTATACTTAAATGTTTTGGGGTACCACACCTTTGGAACATAAGCTGCATCCTCAACCCCTCCCTTTGAGGGAGAAAGGTGCGCCTTATGGTCCCCAAAATATGGTATTTATAGCTCAGTTTGATTTCTCTTATGTCTTTTAAATTGTGGGTTTGACATTAAGTTCTGTGGCTATATTTGTTTGTAGGAACAATGTGCCTGTATTTTTAAAATATCAACTAAAAATTGGTAGAGACTTTAAATAGATGCAAAGTGGCTTAGTGGTTATGAATTGGCCTACAATCCACAAGGTCCACAGTTCAAAACCACCAGCTGCTCTGTGGGAGAAAGAATGGGCTTTCTCTTCAAGTTAATAGTTAGATCAGGAAACTCACAGGGGCAGTTCTACCCTGCCGTATAGGGTTGCTGTGTTAGTCTGGGTAGACTAAAGAAACAAATTCATAAACATGCATATGGATATAAGGGCAAGGTTTATATATAAGAGGAATGAAACATTGAGAAAGCATCCCAACTCAGTCCTGTCCAAAAATCATAAGTCTGATATTAGCCCATATGTCCGACACCAGTATATAAAGTCTCTTTCCAACTCATGAAGCATGTGCAGTAGAGGCGTCCTGGTGCTAGCAGGAGTCTCCCCATGGCTCCTCATTTCCAGGGTTCAGGGTCCATCAGCAGTATCCATGGGCAGTGGGAGCATCTCAGCTCTGACAGAGTCTCTCTGTGGCTTCTCTGGCCCCAGAGGTCTGGTTCTATCAGGGCAAGCCCATGTGGCTTTTCTGTCTGGCTCCTCCATTCTCCAGGAATCAGGATTGATCAGTGTGGTGGTCATGTATTCATCACGTCAATTTCATGATTGGGATGTAGGGGTGGAGTCTGGTCTATTAATCTGGAGATAACCAATGAGTACCCGATGAGGTCTCTGTGTGGGCATGGCTTTCTCCTGAGAATTCTGGGAAGTCTCATGGTATTTCCCAAATTGGAGAAGAGAGACTTGACTCTCAGTCTCTGGGAGTCATTCTCTGAGATGACAAACTACAGACAAGACAAGATGGCAGCATCTGAGGAACTGAAGGAGTCACATGGCTTTACCCTGATGGAACCAGACCTCTGAAGCTGGAGAAGCCACGTGGAGATCTCTATCAGTGCTGAGTTGCGTTACCACCACTGGATGCCGTTGATGGATCCTCAGCCCTGGAAATAAGGAGTCATGGGGAGACCCCTGCAAGTGCCGGATGCTTCCATGTGCTTTGTGGGTCAGAAGGAGACTTTATAGACTGGTATCATACATATGGGCTAATGTTGGAATTATGACCTTAGAGTGGCCTGGGTTGGGATGCTTTCTCAATGTTCCATTCCTCTTGTATAGAAACCTTTCCTTTATATCCATATGCATGCCTATGAATTTGTTCCTCTAGTCTACCTGGACTAGCACAATCAGCAGACTGTCATCTCATCTTGACAGTAATTGGTCTCTTAGAGACTCAGTCCAGTCTCCCTTCTCCAATTGGGAAATACCATGAGATTTCCCAGAAATCTCAGGAGAAAGCCATGCCCACACAGAGACCTCATTGGCTACTCATTGACTATCTCCAGATTGACAAACTAGACTCCACCCCTCCAATCATGAAATTGACAAGAGTATATGACGCCACAGTTGCTAATGAGTCAGCATTAACTAGATGACAGCAAATTTTCCTTGGGTTTAGAAACCTTAAACATCATCAAATATAATTTAGAGGAAACTTTATCCATTGATCCAGTGCAAAGCTTCTCAAAATGTGATCCCAAGATGAGTAGCTTTTCTATCACCTGGGGTTGTTTCAGAAACATCAATGTTCACCTCCACCCCAGATATACTGAATCACAAACTCTGGGGGTGGGGCCCAAGATTCTGTTTTAATGTGTTATCTGTCTGCTTGATTCTGATATATGCTCAAGTTTAGGGGATCATTAAGATAATGTTAATACACCTAGTACCATTAGATCAGTGTTTATCTCAATTGTGGAATAATGAAAACTATTTAAAGGGTCCTACAGGTAGCTAAAAGAGTCCTGGTTGTACAGTGCTTAAAACACTTGGCTGTTAACTAAAAGTCAGCTGTTCAGATCCACAATTACTCCATGGAAGAAAGATGTAAAGATGTATATGCTTGGAAATCCTATAAGGCAGCTCCATCAGATCCTATAGGGTCACTATGAGTCAGAATAGATCTAATTTTCAATAGATCCAACACATGTAACACTAGGCTGCTAAGTGAAAGATTGGAGGTCAAAACCCACCCGGCAGTTCTGCAGGACAACCTGCTGCCATTAAGCCTACCACCTAGAAAACCCCAAGGGACAGTTTGACTCTCTCGCCTGAGGTTGCTATGAGGGGATCAGCTCAATGATACAGCATTCTCATGGAGAGCACAAACATTTGTCCAAGAGTGAGTCTTGCCTTTTAAGAATTTTCAATCAAGTGTGATTCATACACATGGAGTTACCTGAAAACGGACAGAACAATAAATAGTTTATACCTATGCAAATCAAATGGTGCTACAGAATATTTAAGAGAGGACTATCTTCATTGGATTATAACTAGCTAGATATGATTCAACATTTGCCTAATATGTTATTACTATTGATGGAATGCTAGAGAACCCTCAAGTAAATATGATAAAAGAAGCTAAGCCTTTCTTTTTGCACCCCCATTGGCCCCAAGAGTTAGGTTAGGGGTAAATTTTAATCACATCTATTATGTGCTGTTTTTATCATCAGACAATGACCCCCTAGCCTTTCTCCATAAACCATGGCAGGATTCTACCATCGTGAGCGCTAAGAGTTTTGGCATGTTCAGTTGAAATAGTTTCATATTGAACAGAAAAAAAAGAGGCTCTTCATAGGCCCTTCATAATTAGCACTGTGCAATCCTGGAATGTGAAAGGACTTTGTAAAGTTAAAATGTTACACAAAACAATTTTAAAAATTTATAATTGCTATTATTGTCTGATTTAAAGAATCAATTCTCATAAGAGATGTTGAATGAAATGTTGCTTCTAAAATGACAATATAAGACGGAAAAGCTCACTCTTCTCTTAAAATAATAAAAAAAACTATTTTCTTAATCCTTCTTTAGATATTTGTGGAAACCAGCAAATTGAAAACTTCAAGCTCTCTTTTGTTCTCAAGATAAGAATTGACTTAGTGAAATGACAGAATCAAATTCATTGGAAAGGTGATTAGTCTCATATGTAATTCTAGAAATTTGTTCCTAAGTATTAAGGGACTAACTTGCTCAAGTTTGGGTACCATAAATTCCTTTAAGTCTCACAGACGTCATCTAGTCAGTGACCTTCTCCAATATATTAAATGACACTGTAAAGTCTGGAAAGGGTTAAGTACCTTTTTATAAAAAAAGTGGTCCATTTACATACTGAGCACATCAGTCTAAAGCAGAGGGGGACAACTTTCTCCTGCCAATGGCCTTGGATATTTTTAAGATCATTTGTGGGGCAGGCTGATCAAACACTTCATTAACTCCCCCCTGACCTTATGGCTCAGGTTAAGGAGCCCTCCCCAGGGTTCTGAGTGGGGCTGCTAGCTGCAAAGTCAGCCCTGGGAAACCACCAACCTCTCAGAGGGAATGAGTCGGAGCTCTCTACTCTCCTACAGATAGAGTCTCCAAAACCCACAAAGGCAGTAAGTTTTGCTCTGTTGTATCGAATTGCTATGAATTGGAAATGACTTGATGGCCATGAGTTTGATTTTTGAGTTTGGAATGTGATGGCTGGAACTGCTTCTCTTTGGTGAAGTGTGTGATGTTACGTGATCGCAATGGTTTCTTGGGCTGTATAAGGGCTAGATGTCCCCCACCCCTGGAATAGTCTCTCTCACTCTTTTTTTTTAAGTGCTGGATTGTGATAACAAAGCACTTTCATAGACATTTTCAAATTCACCCATAACACCACAGTTAAGATGCAGGAGCTTGAAAAAAGATTTTAGAATGTTCCTTACAAAGCATTTAAAGCATAGCATTGCTTTCATAGATAATTTTAATGATAAATCTGCCCCATTATTATAAATTAATATTATTTAAATGCTGCCTTTTTAACTAACCATGCTTTATAATGCTAATCAGCTACCTATTGGAATAACTTCTAGATGCTAATTTATGCTTCCAGGTTGAGTGGGAGGCCATTGCATTAGAATTTAGAGTTAGGATCAGGATAGAATCTTTTTGAATTTTCTTAGATGCTTGAGCATAGAGTGGGAATGCAGTCCATGTGTTGGTGAGGAGACTTCAGGGACACATATGTATATTAAGATGGAAAAACTTCATTTGAATTGAGACCAGTTTGGCCAAGGTGGCAACTTCAGGAAGATAAACTCCTTTTTTTTTTTTTTTTCCTTGAACCAACCCAGTGGCTGCCGGGTCCACTCACACTGACAGTGACACCATGGGCTGGGGAGAAAGGCACTCCACAGAGTTCCCTGGGGCAAACATTTCAGCAGATGCCAGCACTTGCTTCTGGGGCTCAAATTTGGACTCCAATCCCCAACTGTTTGGTCAGCAGCTGAGCGTGCTAACCATCTGCGCCACCTAGGGACTACTCTTCCACCTTAGATAAGCATGTTTACCAAACCACAAAGGCCTTACTTTGTGGTACTCTCACCTACTGGGCAAGAAGAGCCCTATGGTGCTGGGTTCAAACCCACCACCTGTTTCACAGGAAAAGTGACTTGATGATCTGCTCCCATGAGGAAGACAGCCTAGAAAAGCCTATGGGGCAAGCTCTACCTTGTCTTCTAGGGTCACTCTCAGCTGGGGTAGACTGAAGAGCACACAATAATTCAAAAGCATAAATTCAAGACCTATGTGGCATTTGTCTAATTATCAATTGACATCAATTAGACATCTTTTCTAGGAGAGATACACTATTCAGAATGTAAAAAAGCAGGATGATGGGTCTAAACTGGAGATGCAAACACAGCGGTCCTGGGTAGAGACTTCACTGTGTCAGACAAATGTGTCCTCTCCTGTTCTTCTCTCATTTTAGGCTGAATGGTTTGTATGGGCATTTTTGACAAGTTTTAACCAAAGCTGTAACCTTATCTGACGAGAGATGATAAAGACTCTATTTAAGCTAACAGTTTTAAGGGTGGAACATACGGAAATACCATTTTTAGTGTTGACTAAAAAAGAATTACTTATGGAGAAGGTTGATTCATCTCACTGACCCGGATGGCATTTCACATTTGATTAAAACAGTTCAGGAATTGCAACAAAGCAGAATTCACATCATGATTAGCTGAAGGTTTGGGTGATTTTTGAAAGCTTAGAAGAAACATTAAATATTATTGACTACTTTTCTCCTACCATCCCATCTCTTCCCTTCCTTTCCTCACTCTAGTTACTGAAAAAGATTTCTTGCGACTGAAAATTTTCTGTTACTTCAAACGCAAAAGCCTCGTAGGCTAGATTTGGACTCCTGGTCTATAATCAGTAGTGGTCCTGTAGAGAGGCAGAGGAGGTGCTGCTGGTGGCTTAGTGAGAGAA
Organism: Nesogale talazaci; assembly: GCA_004026705.1. Lineage (NCBI taxonomy): Eukaryota > Metazoa > Chordata > Mammalia > Afrosoricida > Tenrecidae > Nesogale > Nesogale talazaci. Next base: position 10,626 of record PVJH01004087.1, on the reverse strand, counting down.
CTTCATCTTCCATGAGGGAACATAGGTACAATTCCAGACAATACACTTCAGCTACAGTCACCACTTCTCCATCAGTAGAGGAACGTGTATTGCTCATATGTTCAAGAGCTTTCACTGAAGTCTTCCAGACTAAGACACATGAATAAGAAAGGTCCGGTGATCTACTTCTGAAGACCAGGCATTGGGCACTTTATAGATCACAATAGTCCAATCTGCTCAGAAGAAAGCAGGTTGATTTCTATTCTCTATGAATCCCTATGAGTCAGGGACCAACTTGTTGCAGTAACAATAACAGAAAGGAGTAGAGCACGCAGGGTAGTGTGGGTCCCCAGCAATCCACTTGCTTCTCACGAAACCTTTATCTTGTGGTGGGATCACGGAAGAGGAGAGTTTTTCAAATTTTAGATGAGATCTCTGTTTTTAACCTGTATTTGCATTGAAAAATGAGGTCAGAGGAAAGAACAAAAGAAAGTGTCTATCCAGAAAGACAATGAAAGATTAAGTTAAATAATGTGAAGAGATGAAGGTTTTCTTCTTTGTTTTTTTTTAAGATCATTTTAATTGGGGGATCATACAGCTCTAATCACAATATGTACATCTATGCTTTGTATCAGTACTTACATTTTTTTGGGGGGGAGGAAGGACTCATACGACGCTTATCACATCCATTGTGTCAAGCACATTTGTGCATTTGTTCCTATCACCTTTCTCAAAACATTTGCCTTCTACTTGAATGCTTGGTATCAGCTCCTCATTGTTTTCACTCTCTCGTTGCTTTCCCTTCCTCATGAACCCTTGATAATTTATAAATTATTATTATTTTGTCATCTCTTATACTGCCTGACATCTCCCTTCACCTACTTTTCTGTTGTCCACCACCAAGGGAGGAGGCTATATATAGATCCTTGTAATTGGTTCTCCTTTTCTACCCCACCTTCCCTCCACTCTCCTGGTATCATCACTGGTCCTGAAGGGATCATGTGTCTTGAATTCCTGTATTTCTAGTTCCTATCTGTACCAATGTACATGCTCTGGTCTAGCTGGATTTGTCAGGTAGAATTGTGATCATGATAGTGGGATGAGGACGAAGCATTGAAGAACTAGAGGAAAATTGCATGTTTCATTGTTGCTACACTGGACCCTGACTGCCTCCTTCCCACAATCCTTCTCTCAGGTGATGTCCAGTTGCCTACAGATGGGTCTTGGGTCCCCAATCCACACTCCTCCTCATTCACAATGATTTGATTATTTGTTCTTTGACATCTGATATCTGATCCCTTTGACATCTGGTGATCACACAGGCTGCTGTGCTTCTTCCATGTAGACTTTGTTGCTTCTGAAGTAGATGACCACTTGTTTATCTTTAAACCTTTAAGACCCCTGATACTATATCTTTTGATAGCTGGGCAACATCAGCTTTCTTCACCACTTTTGCTTATGCACCCATTTGTCTTCAGTGATTGTATCAGGAAAGTGAGAAGAGAATGATAAAATTTTTTGTTCTTTGATGCCTGATACCTGATCCCTTTGATACCTGGTGGTCACAGAGACTGGTGTCCTTCTTCCACATGCTTCCTCCTGCTGCCTCTGAGCCAGACGGCCACTCGTTTACCTTCAAGCCTTTAAGACTCCAGACACTATACTTTTTGATAGCCAGGCATTATCAGTTTTCTTCACTACATGTGCTTATACCTCCACTTTGTCTTCATTGATGGTTTGGGGAATGTGAACACAACAAGTTCTTGCATTAAGGGAGTGCTCGAGTGGAGGCCCAATGTCTGTCTGCTACCTTAATACTAAACCTATAAATATATGCACATAGATCTATTTCCCCATCTTCATATATAAATATATTTACATATGTACATGCCATTATTTAAACCTCTATAAATGCCCTTTGCCTACTAGTTCTTTCCTCTATTTGAAAGCTTTCTTTAAACCAATAAAATATACAAACTATTCTGAGTCTGTTTCATTAATTAGTTGAAGAAATTCACCTGGATGAGAATGTCACCTAATCTTTTTAATATGACACCATATCACAATCTATTTTTAGTGTTTCTCTTTAGGAAGTCAATACCACAAACTATAAATACACAGTGTAATCTGCCAATAAAATTAGGTCAGCTTTCCTTTGGGTCTCCTGAAACACTTAAAGTCACTCTCTCTCTTTTCAAACCCCTCTCACCTACCTACAAGGTTCACTTCTTCTCTTTTTGTAGGGAGAAGAAGAGAAGTCTTCTAATCCCAAACTAACTCTGTGGCCCTCTTCAGTACCAAAACACACCACATGTAACAGGATTGTTTTGGAGTTCACAGTCTGGGGGCTGTACTGAAAAAACAGGGAGTGATATGAGGGCAATGAAACAGAAGCCTATTGTTGTTATGTCCTCTTTAATCCCATTAGCCAAAGATAATGTTCTCCTGTGAGAGATTTAGGAGCAGAGTCATCTGGCTAGGGGCACAACTTGCTTCAATATCTTCCTCTAAAATGTGCCTTTTGGATTGAAGTCTATGAAGCTAATGCTCAATTAAAAAGAAATAGGAGGCAGGTTTTAAGTCATACTGATTAGGACACCTATTGAAAAAGATATGGAATGGCCTACCTTTGCTTGGAGCAGAACAATCAGCCAGGTATCACGAGGTCTCCGCTAACTTGTTCTGCTAGGGAATGGTATATTGTGTCAAACGAAACACTCTATTGAATGGATTATTATCAGAAATACCATTGGTGAACATTACCAAGAAGTAAGCTATGGAATACAATGCGGTACACACCCCACTGAAACAATATTGCCAAGACTTTAATCTTTTTCTGATGATTTAGAATTTCCTATTGCCTCCAGGTCACCATTATGAATCTCAATTTTCACTATGTCCAGTGAAGCATAGTTATATCAATTAATAGAGGTCTCCACTTGACCGCTAGGCTTTCATGATAAGTACATTGCTTCTACTGGGTATTAGACAACATATGAATATCAATAAGGCTGATTTTTTAAAAATAAATGGTACTTCATTGGTCCAGTACCTCAAAAAGAATGTGGTTTGCTTAATAAAGGTCTGAGAGGAAGGAAACAAGCAAACAGACAAACAAACTTCTCACCACTTAAGATGGACAGGGCTGAATAGCAAGGCTACTTCAATCCTTCCACACTGTTCTTGCAGCACACTTAACAGAATGTTTTTTATTTTTTCAGTTGTAAGCATCTAAATCCCATAGAGCTCCACATCCCCCTGGGAAGAGTATGCCAAAGGCTGAAAGGTTTGCTGCGAAGTTTACTATATAATCCAAGCTGCAGTTGAAAGCCTTTGTGAGTGACTGCAGTTTCAGAGCCTGTGGCAGGGATCCTGACAGCCTCCTGCTTCTGGTGATTATTCCTGTGTGGGGGAATAAAAGTGTGTTGATGCTAATCCTTTTCCAGTTTGGGTTACTCAAGATGACAGCTGCTGGCACTAATTGAAAAGGAAAATGAAGCTTCAATGTAATAAACATTTGCCCCTACCTCAGGCTTTTTCATCCCAAATTCTGAGAACATTTTCACAAAGAAAGACCATCTTCAGTCCTTTCCCCTGGGGGCATGAGGGCATTCCTGTTGTCTAACCAGGCAGGAAATACCTGTGTGGTGACAGTATCTTTTGAAGATGGACCAGAGAGGAGGAGAAATTGTAATGTGCCATGCTAGGAAGACCTGCACGGGGTAACACAGATGGGAAAGGAAGAACTTCCATGCAAACCAAGCCTTGGTCTCCATGGAGCTTTTTTCTTACCCGTAGCCTTTTTCCTCTTTTGGTAGAGTGAATGTAATAATTTTTTGCCTTAAAAAAACTTTCATTTTTGACTGAGCAGCGCTCCTTGGATCTCACATGCTGGGTAAATATTTGTGAAGAAGATTGTTGTAAATTGAAATGTGTCTGCCCCCAAGCCATGTTGAGTGCTTGGGAATAGAGTCTTTGCATATGATGGGGTAACCCTCCAAAAATCAAAATTGTGCTGGGCAGGGCGGAGTTTTGTAGCACCCATTTTTTCTCCCTAGGCGAGCATCAAGCAGCTCTGAGTTGTACATCCCAGGGTGTAGCCTGGTCACAGTGGACTTTTTCGTGAGAACAGTTTTGTTTCAACCTGATTTTTTGTGATGGCCGATTTAAGAGAAATTTTGCTTCCTGCTTGGGAAGAATGCCGCAGAAACTGTTGTGATGTTGAACATAAGTTACAAGAATAGTGCTCTTCTTGGGAATAGTGCTACTTTGGAACAACACAGGAGTCCAGTGTTTTTCTTGTTTCAAAAATGGTGAAATGTTGATTGATGGCATTCCCCAGTTTGAACGTCTGTCAACTTCTCAAACAGAGGAAAATGTCAATTCTTGGTGCATTTGGAGTTTGTTCCATCAGGTCAGACTATGAATCAAGCTTTCTATTTAAAGTTTCTGAAAAGATTGCCCAAGAGTGTGTGACGAAAAAGGCCTGATTTGTGGCAGATGGGCGTGGGGCTGTTTTTGCCAAAGCAATGCACCTGCTCATGCAGCCATCTCACTGCATGACAGTCAACAGCGTGCTTCTCTGGCCCCACTCACCTGATCTCACTTTACACAACTTCTGTTTGTTTCTGAGAATGAAAAGGAAGACAAAAGGACAGTGATTTGACAACATAGAAGAGGTGAAGAAAAAAATTGAGGGAGGTGCCATCAGCCACTCAAATAGATGCGTTTGAAAAGTGTTTCCAAGAATGGAGTTGTAGATTTGACAAATATATTAAGTGTAATGGAGAGTACCTTGCAGGTGGTAAGTTTGTTTTGTTAAAAAAATTAAAATTAAATACAAAGCTTTGAAAAAAATTCTGATTTTTTTGATACTCCCATGTATGTCATCAAGTGACATTGAAGCCACACAGGCTTAAGGTAGATCCTAATTCAATCTAATCTAAGAAGAGAAGAGGCAAAGAGAGGCAGAGGAGAGGGTCATGTGACAGTGGAGACTAAGACAGGAGTGACATACAAACTAGAAGGCACCAAGGGTTTCTGGAAAACCATGAGCAGCTAAGAAGAGGCAAGGAAGGATTTCCACCAGGAGCCTTCCAAGGTTGTGTGGCACTACCTCCATGGGGATTTTGAGTTTAGTATCTCCGGAACAGTAAGAAAATAAATGTCTGTTATTATAAGCCACCCAGTTTGTGGTACTTTCTTAAAACACTCCCATATACAAAGATGAGCACAGTCTCCTATGAAAAGTCACATGCTGTTGCAGAGGCTTGTGGGCTGTAATCCAATTGAGCCTACTTTTAGAACTGATATGCAGAAGTTTACAGCTGTCAAGTGCCACACAGGTATTAAAATGAATATGGGGTCTTCCTGGGGTAGGAGAAGCATATCGGTCTAGTTTTATTCTATGTCAGCCAAGTACAGGACCCACATACACATACATTTCTTGTTTGGGGGAGGGGGTGTGTGAGTTGATGCTGCAGCCCTCTCTTCTTTGTTTTCTAACACCATTTTGAACACAAGAGCATGTAATGACAGCTCAGAACGGAAGGAAGGCAAGGACTTGTATTTTCAGACTTGAGGCCGTCTGTCACAATTCGACTAGGATTCTCCACCCTGCATTTTCTTGCTCTAGAGAACTCCAGAGTGAGGGACAGAATATCTCAGGCAGATGGCTGGGTTTCTCACATCCAGCTTCCCAACTCTACAATGTGTTCTATTTTTCCCTCTTTTAACATGTGGTTAATTCCAGAAGCAGACAGATTGGTGCACATAGTACTTCAGAAGCCGGGTGCCTGAGAATTCAGCTGAAAAGCCCAAGAGAAGTAATATCTCCCGGCTCGAGCCACACACAGATTACAGAGAAACATCAATCTCATGCTTGAACAAGTGTTTCTTTCTTGTTGAAACTTTGTAAATTCCCAATATCCACCCTGCTCTCTAAACAGAGGGACAGACAGAGAAACAAAAAGACTGATACAGGTTGATTTGACTCTAAATATTTCTTTGGTGAAGTATGACTTTCAGCTGGGCTGAATTGCTTGAGAATCATCCCCACTTGATGTCTGTTTCATGCACATCCCGGGAGCCCTTCATAAACAAGGCTTAAATCATAACACTCCTCTGAAACAGATCATGAAAATGACAACTCTACCCATACTCCCTCCAACCATGTTTTCCTATACAACTGGTGAAGGAAGTGCTTAGTCTTGTAGAATATCCCCCAACGACGGGCAGATTACACTGCAGTAGACCCATGTCAGTCTTGAAGTCAAGAACTCCCACCTTGCCTGATGTCCAAATTAATTTCTACCCAGTAGCTACCATATCATTATTCATATTAGTGTGAACACAGAAAACTGGATAAGTTGGGGAATTGTCAACCCTTTCACACTATACCAGGGAGCGCAGAGAAGCCAGATGCTATTATCTCCAGGTTGCTGTCACTGGTTGTCATGGAGCAGAGGAGAACGACTAGGTTTTACTTGTGTGGCCTCGCTGGTTGGGTTTGAACTGCCAATCTTTCTCCACAGTCAGTCATTGTTGAGAGTATTCTCTATGTAGAGGGTCACTCATGGATTGCTTAGCTTCCAAGAGAAGCTAAGACACCCAGAGAAAGGGAAAGACACCCAGAGAGCGATGCTAAGACAAACTGCTCAGAGAGCAAAGCTAAGACACCCAGAAAGAGAGAGAGAGAGAGAGAGAGAGAGAGTAAAAGAAAGACTAATTATTTGGCAATTCACTATGCCTGGGGTGGGGAACCTGTTTTTCTGCCAAAAGCCCTGTGACTATTTATGACATCACCCCTGGAGCATACAAAATTATCAATTTACTGTATTTGTCAGACCATAAGATGCACTTTCTCTCCCCAAAGTGGGGGAAAATGAGGGTGTGTCTTATGGTCCGAAGATGTGGTACCCCAGGACATTTGTTTATGATCCCAGGTGTCTGCTTATTGTTCGCTGCTGTTTGCATGCTGTGGATTGCTATGTGCTCAGGGGAAGTCCCCCCTCCTGGAGTCTCAATGTCAGTCAGGTCACATGATCTAGAGAGGACACACCACCCCTCATTTGTTATTGGAAGTGATGAGAGTTCTTAACACCACTGTTGAGTTTGTGCTGTTAAATATTTCCATATTTTGCTTTATTTTAATAAATATTTTAGTATACTGGTACTATATGGTTCAGAATATTTTTTCTTGCTTTCCTGCTCTAAAACCTGGGTGTGTCTTATGGTCAGGTTTGTCTTATGGCCCCCCAAAACGGTAAACATTCCTTAACTCACCCTAATATGATGATTGGAATTGCTCCTCTGTGGTGAGGCCTGTAAGGATACTGATGATTTAGAGGGCCTTTTGTGATCCCCAGGCTGGACATTCCCCATTCCTGCACTAGGCGAACGTCTGATGGTTGCCTAAAACAGACCTTGGCTGATCTCATTCGGGTTTTGTATGATCTGAACTCACATTGCCTCACAGGTAAACCAAATCATCCTTTTACATTCCATCAAAAAGTCTTCTTGGATAGTGCTGCGCAAGTATCTTACAAACAAAAGAAATGAGTGGTTACACAAGGGTTGATAACATCAGGAAGCGTAGTTAGAAACCACTAACCGCTTCCCTGGAGAAAGAAGGGGTTTTCTCCTCCTGTCAAAAGCCACTGTCTCTGTGGTAACGATGAAATCTGCAACTTTCCTCTAGCTCTCAAATGCTTCCTCCCACCCCCTATCATGATCCCAATTCTACCTCACAAATCCAGCTAGGCCAGGGGATATACACTGGAGTCAGAAACATGGGGAATTTTAGGATAGCTGCTCCCTCAGGACTAGTAGTAGGAGTGGTTATACTGGGAGGGTGGAATAAAAAGGGGAAATCAATTCCATGGATCTACAAATGACCTCCTTTCTGGGGCATGGACAATAGAGAAGTGCGTGAAGGGACACATTGGACAGTGTACAATATGAAAAAGTAATAACATTTGTAAATTATTAAGGGTTCATGGGGGAGGGGGAGGGAAGGGAAATCTGAGGAGCTGGTACTTGGGGCTTAAGTGGAGGGAGGATATTTTGAGAGTGATGATGGCAACAAGTGTGCAAATGTGGCCGGCATACAATTGATGTATGTATGGATCGTGAGGGGAGTTGCATGAGCCCTCAGTAAAATGATTCATTAAAAAAAAGGGAGTGGAAAAGAGGAGCTTATACCAATGGCTCAAGTGGAAAATATTTGAAAATGAATATGGCAACATGTGTACAAATATGCTTGATACAAATGATGCATTGAATGTTATAAGAGCTGTAAGAGTCCCCAATAAAATCATTGGGGAAAAAAAAGTTACTGTCCCAGAAAAAATGCACAGATCAGTCCAATTCTCCTTTAGGGTCACGATGAGTCGGCATTGACTAGATGGCCGAGTTTGGCCTTTTTCTTTTTTTAAACATACTGTAGTGGCTCATGGAACCTGTCTCCTAATCTGATCTATCAGCTACATTTAACACTGGGTTTGAGAAATTAACCACCAAGGTTCAGAGACTTAAGAAACTCGCTTCAAGTGACACTGCCTGTAATGCAGGAATAAATTAAAAACAAACAAACAACTAGTTCCCAGTGTGAACTACTCCCAAGATGGGGCCCAGTTGATAGTCACCAAGTAGGGATAGATAACTTCTAAAGATGAATAAATATGCAAGTAGATATAGTACCTGGAACTTTTTACATTTGTGACAGGAAAGCAGTTTCTGTAAAAAGAATTTTAAAACCCTAAAACTTTGATTATGGGCTTCTCTTGAAGAAATAGAGTGGAGAGAACGTAAGCTTTCATTCTTTTTACTTTCACTTCTTATTAAGGGCAGTTTTGTGGCAGCAGTAAAATAAAATAACTCAGTATCGATGTTCGGTAAGCTTCCCATCAAACACAGAGGGGGAAAAAGGAAGGAAGAAATATGTTGTTATAAAAATATCAGTAGACTGATCTATCCACATAAGACAACTTTAAAAGCCAGGGCAAATGGATTCAGTTCCCCTTTTCTGCCTCCTCCACCCCCACTTTTTTCTAACAAGTGTCATCTTTCCTAACTTAAGTCTCAACCATTCTGAGCGATGGCTTGAGTTGTACTGATAGACTGAGAAGGCATCAGGGCAGTTCTATTAAGTGTCTGAAGTATCACCGTCTTCCACAGGATTCCATGAAAATCTCCCTGCCTCTCAGCATCAGCCATGGCATGAGGAAGACAAACTCTCTTTTACCTGTGCCTGTTTGAACACCATAGTGTTTCCACAATAGCCCTGTGTTCATGTCTTGCCTTAGTATTGCAATGACTGTAGACAAGCACAGTATTAAAACAAACAAGTAAACAAACAAACAAGTCCGTGGCTGGGACGTCAACTCCATCTCCTGAGGACCTCATCCCTGCATGGCAGAGGAGAACTATGCTCCCCTGACTTTCAGAGACTGATTCCTTGGAAATGGTTCACCATTCGCTTCCTCAGGGCCCTCAGGGCAGGCAAAGCAAACTTTCCTGGTGTTTCTGAGCAGGATGCCCTTAAAGGAAGACAGAATTGCTCTGAACACTCTCTTTGTCCCTATTCCACTCTGAGACTGGGGCAAGTCTTCTTGTTTTCTCATCTGTCAAATGCAGATAATTTTGTAGGTGAAGCGTTGTGAAGTTTCAAGAGAGATCCAAGAGGACAGGTGGAAGGCTCTAGTACTGTGGTTCCCCACCCCCCTAAGACCGTGACCCTTTCAGACAGTTCCTCATGTGGTGGTGACCCCCAATCACAAAATCATTCTCATTGGTACTTCATACTGCAATTTCGCTACTGTTATGGATCATCATGTAAATTTCTGATATACAGGATGTATTTTCATTGTTACAAATTGAACATAGTGAATGCATAGTGACTCATCACAAAATAATATGTGATTATATATTGTGAAATATTTATTCCTAATGAAAAATCAATGAAATTTTGTCTCGAAGCATGATGTAGCATGGGTAACAGTCTTCACACTGGGTACTTTTATGTGGGCATCTCTGCATGTGTGTGGACTTGCCTGGAGACAGATAGAGTTGTGTCTTGGTTCTGAAGACCATCTGGGAAATATGTGTTTTCCAATGATGGTCTTAGGTGGCCCCTGTGAAAAAGCTGTTCAACCTTCCAAATGGGTCTCGACCCACAAGTTGAGAACCGCCACTCAAGTAGCAATTAAGGGAAACCCATCGTTAGGAGCAAAGTCTGACTCAAAGTCTGACATCCACGGTCAAAGTCTGACCTTCTATGGGGTTTCTGAAACTAAATCTTCACAGAACAGGTGGTCTCTTTCTCCCTGGGAGCTACTAGTGAACCTGAATTGTGACATTTGGATGAGCTGCCCACTGCCTTACCTACAGGGCCATCAGGACCAGAATGACAACCACCAACACATCCCCATCCATTTGATTCCGATGTGTGGTGAGCATCTGGGTGCCAGCAAAACTATGCTCCATCAGACTGCTATTGACCAATTGTTCTAAGGCGCCTACAGGTCGACTCAAACTTCCACCATTTCAGTGAGCAGCACAATAACAGTAACTGTTTGTCCTGTCACGAGGCTCCAGGGGTGCTGAGCTACCTTGAGTCTTTGGAGCAAGTAGTGTATCTTTTCAGTA